>JAQFYQ010001479.1:0-13224 GCA_034694885.1 Buchholzia appendiculata | reverse complement strand
AAGACAACAGAGCAATAAAGAACGCGATGCTTGGTGTGATGAATGGAACAGGGAGGAGAGGAAGACCAGCTAGGGAATGGATGGACGACAGCACTGAGTGGGGAAAAAGATATACAATCCTTATTCCACACAGCACAGAACAGAGCAGAGTGGAAAAAGTTATTGGATACTGCACTGGACACCAACGGGCTGCAAGCCCATGGAGCTAGATGATGATGATGATAGCCCCCAACTTTTACTCAACTACTTTTACTTTTCCATTTGAGAAATAAAGATTATAATTACGTTGACAGTCATTATAGTATAGTCAATCACTTTGGGAAAGAGGAAAGAGGATGCAAGACAGAACATAAATTTTGGGTATGTTATACTTCGAAACTTGTGTTTAAAAAGGTGTGTGTGAAATAGAAGATTATGTAACAAATTGACTGTACCGGATGTCTATGTAGAGCTGACTGTCCGGGAAGGGAAGACTGATGCACCAGAGATCCGTGCCCACCACCCCCACCTCCGCCACCCCCTCCACTCCCTCCACAACCACCAACCCCACCCTTCAACGATGTAGAACCGAGACCGTGCAGTTGGGGCCCCGCCCCATCGTCCTCCGACCAATCGGCAAGATGTGGGCTACTAGTAGCTTGACCAATCACACTCGCGTAGATTGGGGCAGATGTTGTGACGGCGAGGGGGGCGTAGTGCGAGCCGGATTGGGGGCCGCCCCCGTGCATCTAGATAAAAATTATAAATTCAGTTTTAGAATTATTAAACCTAAATCTGAAGTAAACTATATCAATACGACCACATATCAATACAACAACAACGCTTGGAACAGAAACGAATTACAATGTCACAAATGTAGAGTATTTATTTAGAGGGGCTCAACCAACTTTCCGGGGGTGAAAGGCAAAAAACGGTTTCCATTATGGTTTTGTGAAAGAGCTTAAATTATTGCGCACAAATTTAGTGGAAATTTGGATTCATCAGCATTTAAGATCCCTTAACTTTTCACACCAGTTATGGCCCTTATGATTAACTAATTGAAAAATGTACACTACCAAAATCGATAACTATCCATTTTTATTTTATGTAATTTTGGTAATTCGGCTGCAAAATAGCAAACATAATACTTTTCTTCCGAAATTTAGCTTCCTTTGATGTTGATGATGACGATGACGACGACGATGATGATGGTGGTGATTTAACTATCTCATTGTTCCCCCTGGGTCAAAAAATTTCAATTTTTAGCATGAAAATTTTCAAACAAAAATTGACGGGTGATAGGCTGAGCCCCTAAACCACTGAAAAACTTGGCCTATGATTCAGTCAGTTTATGTCTTCAGGTGTCCTTTAATAGTTGTTTGTATATCGACAGTTTTTGACCACCTTAAAACATTATCCAACCGCGTCAGTCATTGCTTTCCTTTTTTCTTTTACCACAAATTGTACTTGCAAACTGATGAATACAGAGCACAAAAATTAATAATTGTCAAAGTACCTGCGACTGATGGGAGCCGAATCCAAGGTACTGCCGGTTTCCAGAGCTGGGGTGCAGCTGCTGCAGCTGCTGTTGCAGCTGCTGCTGCTGCAGCTGCTGCTGCTGCAGCAGCTGCTGCGACTGCTGCTGCTGATAATGATGTTGACAGTTGACATTGTTTGACTCGTAAGGGGTTTGTAGGGGCGGGGTGGGATGTTCGGGGAGTGGGTTGTATGAGCGGCCGGTGTTGGGGTGAGGCGGGAGGGGGGTGTAGCGCGGGCTGGTGTCTATCGGGGGAGAGAGAGTTGAAGGAGGCACAAAGTATTTCTGAAACAATTTAAAAACATCATAATTTTGTTGACAAAATAATTCCGTTAAATCAAGAACATTAAGAACAAAAGTACAATTACTCTAATAAATGGAAATAAAACATATTAGGCCTACGCACAAAATCAATTAAACCCTGACCATTATAAGCAAACGTCACGACTACAAAACACTAATTCACAAGTGCATACTAAAACAATTGTTCATACCTATTATTGATTTACGCGGTCGCTTAAAACGTATCATCATCACTTGTCATCTTCTACAAGAAGGTTGACTACTAAATGTTTTCTGTCTTCAGCCGTTCTCTTTACCATCTCATATGTTGTGTCGAACCTATGATGTCATCTGTCCATGTTAATCTTGGTCTTCCTCAGGTTCTTTTACCGCACAATTTTCCTTCCAACAGTAGTACATGTGTGCTGCCACTGGATCTTCTCAGTACATGACCAGTAAATTCCAACTTCCCTTTTCATACCGATTAAAAAGTTCAAATTTGTATTCATTCTCTCTCTAACTTGCAAATTGGTAACTTTGTCCTTCCAACTTATCTTCAACATCCTCCTGTAGCACCAATTCTCAAATGCATTTATTTTTTGCGCATGGCTTTGTTCCGCGTCCAGCTCTCACATCCATAGTTCAAAATTGAGTAGACGTAACAGTTTAATTATCTCAACTTAGTTTGAAGCTTGATATTTCTCCGCATTACCTCTCTGTTTTTCAAAAAGCCACCTTTGCCGTTGATATTCTTCACTTTAAAAGGCTTCCTCACATTTTCATCTTCTGTGATCCAACTTCGCAGATATTTATACCGAGCAACTTGTTCAAGAGCAGAGTTGTCTAAACTTATCTGGAGCGGTGTGCTTCCTGCTTTATTAACCACCATCACCTTAGTCTTCTTTGTATTTATTGACATCCCATATACTATAAATGTCTTGCTCAATTTATTCACCATCTTTACAGCTTTTCTCGAGTCTGCTTAAAATGCTGCATACCTAAAATTTGTGATATTGAAGTAACTTCAAGATCAGTAAATAAATTGAATATGACTTGAATGCTAATTTCTTTCGTGTAACATGCTCAATACTAACTACCTGATAATGAACCCAAGATACACTAATAACTCCTAACACGGCTCTACTAAGCTGTGATATAGTGGAAAGAGATGATTCGGAACCCTTAACCCAAGTGAGTCACCATGACTCTCCATTAAACGTCCCAGCATAAAGAGACCGTCGCACGTGACGCTTGTACGACGCGTGAGTTCAAGCAGCGAACTCACGTGACCTCGGGGCACACCCTCAGATACAGAAACCCCCTTAGGCAGGGAGGGTTTCCGTTACACATCCTTCCATGTATCTGTTTTTGTATCTATCTGCTATAAAGGTGTCTACCATCTATGCACTTATATGGCAGCTTATCTATCTATCTACATCTCTTAATATCTAACTATTTATCTAAGTATCTGAACATCATAATATATATACAGTATATAATATTAGTGACCGAATAGGTCAGTCGTTAGCGCTCACGCCTCGCAGCGAATAGATAGAGGGTTCGCCTCCCTGCAACGATTGATTGTGTTCGGTAGCAAACCTGGGCAAATTGTTAACACTGCATTGCCTGTACGGGAAGGACCTTTGGCCGCCCACCCATGCTCATCGGCCTAGTCGGTCGGTGGTTAAGTCATGCGTAGTAATACGCTAGACAAATAACCATCGTCAGGACCTGTCTTCGGACAGAGCACTATCATCATCATCAACATTTTAACGTTTTTCGTTGTCAGGAGGAGTTAGACATCCCCAGTGGTGGAAATGTTTTCTCCACAGACTACGATTATGTGCATACTCGGCACTCGGGTTCAACTTCTCCACATCCGATTATACTCGCTCCAAGTCTTTTTACTCCTGCCTCCGCATTATAAGCAATGCTAGGTTTTATATTTGTTACAGTATTCGTCAACTCTTTTAGGGGCATTGTGAGAAATGAATAGCCTGGTGGAGTCCTTTTAGTGAGTCTGTCAGGTAGACAGTGACGTCATGAAGTGCTCTGATTGCTGTGTAGCGAATGTTGAACAGCTTTACTGTGAGAATTGGGCGAGAATTTGTTCAGTTTATGTGTGAAATTAAGTTGTAGATTTGTTTTACCTGTATTATCAATGATTTTCTGTTGATCAATATTGATTATCTTCTTGTGCGTGTTTACACTGATTACTTGTGATTTGTGAGATGTGTATATGTGTGTTTGTGAGATGTGTATATGTGTGTTTGTGAGATGTGTATATGTGTGTTTGTGTGATGTGTATATGTGTGTTTGTGAGACGTGTATATGTGTGTTTGTGAGATGTGTATATGTGTGGTTGTGTGATGTGTATATGTGTGTTTGTGAGATGTGTATATGTGTGTTTGTGTGATGTGTATTTGTGAGATAAGTGTATGTGTGTTTATTTGCTTAGTTTTGTGTGATATGTGATACATATACGTGTATAGGTGTGTCAGTTCACGTGTCTGCTTGTGTAACCTTGGTGTGGTGTGACATGTGGTCGATGTGCATGCGTGCGCGTGTGCGCGACCTTGGTTTTGTGAGCATATGAAGCATGTGTGTATATGCGTCCACATTTGGCCTTGGTTTTGTGTGACATGTGCATGCGTGCACATGTGCTTGGTTTTGTGTGACATGTGCATGCGTGCGCGTGTGCTTGGTTTTGTGTGACATGTGCATGCGTGCACATTTGGCCTTGGTTTTGTGTGACATGTGCATGCGTGCGCGTGTGTTTGGTTATGTGTTATACGTGCTCACGGTCTTGGTTTCACGTTTGTGTAATGTGGTGTTCATGGGAGTATATTTAATGTCGTGAGTAATTGTAAGTTCGAGAAAATCTATGTTGCCAAGTTTTTTACCTATTGCCATTTAATTGTTGCATATATGTATCTAGCATCTTGATCGTTTTTCTACCTAGTGCAATGTATGTGTGCATGCGTTTCATTCTAATTGTATATTCATTCTCCTCTTTCCTCGCTGCTTACTATGCTGTTGTGCATTTTAAGTAAGGCATGTATATGTATAATATTTATCATTATTATTGTGTTGTAATTATATGCATTTAAGTTCAGCTTCAACATGTATTGATTTTGTTTGATTGTATTAGTTGAGTTGCCATACTTTACTGATGATACGTTTTGAGCTAGAGATCCACGTATCTATTCTCTCCTATTTATTTGTCGTAACGCTTTGTTGAGTATTAACTTTGTCAGCATTTAATTTAGCGTGGAGGTCAATTATTCGATTGGTTTCTTTCACACGTTGGGTTGAAATTCGGTGAGAAGTGTCTGAATTAAGTTAGTAAAAAGGTGTTTGGAGTCTGATCAGAGCTGTAGCAAGAGTGTAGACTAATACCATCTTTTCATTGGTTGGGTCTTTCACCATGGTGGAGTTAGCCTGTGTTAACTTTAATTCCAAGCAACCAATAAAAAATGTGAATTTCCTTATCTTTGGTTATTATTGGTTGCTTGGCATGTTTTGTTAAGATGATTACTTATTGGTTGCTTGGTATTGATGATTGCCCTGTTTTGAGATGCTTGTGATAATGAGTGTAGTCTGAACTTGTCAAAACTGTAAACTTTTGTTTGTTTATAATACTTTGAAAGCAGGATACAGTGTAAAGTATATAATTCTGTGAATATATATTTAAATTTTGTTTGATTTGCATTGTTATTTATTTGGTGTCAATATTTTCTGCATAGCCCTGACACTAAAGTTGCAGCTAGTTCTCAAGCCAATCCTAGCATATTTTGAAAATAAAATAAAAATTTTAATAATCAAAATCTCCAACTTAGAGTAGGATCAGTAGGGTTGGGCTAGGGTTTGAGGTTGGGTGGGGCCCTTGAGAAGGGTTGGGGTTAGGATTAGATTCTCACGAATATTGAATATGATTAGCTTGGGATCAGCTGTAAGTTACATTAATGATAGAATAAATAGGAGGATGTATGTATCATTTGTCCTTTTGCCTGGGATAACTTTATGCGGATTTGAATGTTGTTAAAATGGTAGTTCTTGATGATTGGCCTATTCAAGTTGCATTGTTACTTGTGAATGGGAAATGAGCATTGTCCTAAAAACTGTGAAAATAGAATAATCTGCCTAAAACCAAATCACATTTCTATACTTGATTACAATGCTGTAGAGGTATAACACAAGACTGTAGAGAACATTATCAATAACAAAAGCAATGTAATTACAAAGACAAATTATAATCACAATATGCGAAAAATGTAAATACAATTAGAGTTAAATATCGTAACTAAATAATCCAAGCATCAACTAAAACACATAACACTTAACTAACGTATCTAATTTATTTAAACCGGTGCCAGTTTGGTATCATTATGGTGAAATGACACAAAAAGCAGAGGCGGTAGTAAACTAGCGCTAGGGGGCTTAGCTCCCCCCCCCCAATTTGACACCCATGCCACCCAGTTCAAAAGTCTAAAGGTCCCCATACCCCTCTAGTTCATTCATCGACAAGCCCCAGGGTTCATTTTGTTGTTACATAATGTTTATACTATGCTCGTTAACTTACGACACAACAAAATTCAGCCTCCTTTATCATCTCCAGTTTAAATTTCTAAAACCGCCAATAGGCGGAACAAATTTTCAGCCCCCCTTAGCCCCCCCCTCTAGTTTAAAATTCCTTGAACCGCCACTGACAATAAGATAAAATCAAGCAGATATTAACAGCAATAAGCTTGTATAAAATTGTGCTTCATAAACTCACTGACCAAGTAGAGTGTGACAAAAGAATTCAGAAGTTGAGAAAATGTATTCTACGATAACGTTTCGGCTAGAAATTAACTCTTTCAACATGTAATCTATACTTTTCTGACTTTGCAGAAGATATCTGCAAATAATACAAATCGCTCATAACTGGACAACATTATTAAAAATTTCTTAGTTATAACTTGATTAGCAGTCTAATTAATACCGTTGTCAACAGGTCTTTGTGGCATGTTTTAACTAATTATGATTTTAGCGCATTTTTTATAAATCATATGCTTACATAATATATGATATGTTTGATAACATTGATTTTCTACAAAATTAATTACTCATCAGTTAGTATTCAGAATAGTGTGTTATAGAATAATGCATGTAGGCTACTTGCTGTGAATTCAATTTTGAACATAGTAAAATTAGCTTAAACATGATACACGACATTGAAACAAATTTAACTTCATATTACTTGTCTGACTGATCATGACACTGTTAAAAAGCCACGAACCGATAAATATTCACATATGGGAAAGGAGGGTGAGGATAGTCGAGTCCATTATTTGGCACAGTATAACTCATTATGCAATAACAGCAATTAATATCCTATTGAAATAGATCCTGCATAGTTTGGAATCTGTAAATTTAGCATGCGAAGACGTTGCTATTTTGATCAAGCAGCTGTACGAATTCTCCGAATTCGGGAATTGTCTGAAATTTTAGATAAATATGGGCTGCAGCTTGCAAAGCGATACGTGAGTTTAATTCGATGACAATATTTGGCGACGTCCCCGCCATAGCTCTGTGGATTCGGTTTAAACAAGTGTGGGATTTGTGACAAAAATAGGTGTGGGGGTTCTTGAGGGGGGTTATCGTGCGAGGCGGCAGTTCAAAATTAGATGGAAAGCGACCCTCCTGGGATATTTTTCCAAACGAGGTGGGGTCAAGCCATCCATCAGGGGGTCAAACGCCCCCCCAACCCCCTCGACAAATCCCACCCTGGTTTAAGCGCACAGTATTATAATAACAGTCGTCATGTAGTAAAGACTTCTCTACGTGGATTAATTGTGAAATAAACCATATCATTGAACATGACATCCAAGCCAGTGTCTATCAGTTTACATATTTGGATATATTTCGTTTAACTTCAATTCACATGGTCAATTTATAACAGGTTATGATAGCTTTAACTATAGAACTAGAGTCATGATATATCGATCCACATAAATAACATAATCAATTGATTTAATAGCTAGTTTCCATTAATAATGTTTTCAGAAAATTTCCAAAATAGATAGCGCAGATCGTACCATAATAAGAACAACTAGATCAATAATTATTAACATGAAATACTAACTAAAATCAATTCCACAATTTGAAGCATTATAACACACCCACACAGAGATCTCAATGACATCACTCTCAGATGTGCAACAAATACGATTCTAATAAGCTCAGAAACTGAAGCAGATTTTCCATATCTTAAAAGCGGATCCTATTGGTAGATGTGTTTGCATCATCAGAGGAATAATTATATGAGGCCGACAACAATAAATCATCATTCCCCGTCAGTTTCTAGTTATGCGGGACGGAGTTGACCGGTTTCTGGTCGACCCTCGCCTCCTGCTTGACCCCGTAACGGAACTTGCAAGTACCCCGGGTCGTGACCTTGACCGTCAGCTCATCGTCATCATTACCCCCGATGATCTCGACGAAGTTCATGGATGACCCCTTTCGTCGTTCCTTGTCGACGTACGCCTTGACGATCTTGCCGATGTCGGCACTTGTGGCGGACAGCATCGAGTTGTTGTTCTTCACCTCTGTGAACGTGACGTCGACTTTACCCATGATTGTACTGTCTATCACAAACGTTCCTGAAAGCAGAGAGAGAGAAAGAAGATTTTGTTATAAATACATGACATAAATACATGACACAGATACATTCCACAGGTACATATCATAAGCATATTACATAAGCATATGACACAAGTACATGACATTAGTACATAATACAAATTCATGCTACATGTAAATGTCGTAATGTCATAAATGCCATAAGTACCTGGAATAAACACATGCTATACTTAAATGTCATAAAAGACATGTCGTAGATACATTATATAAGACATGTCATAATCCACGTTATTAGTACATGACATACATATAGGCCATATGACATGCTACATGTACAAGTGAATATCATAAAGACGCCATAAGACATGTGCCATAATACATGCCATAAGACATGTATAGATACGAGTCATAGCTGCATACAATTAGACATTACATATAATATATATATTTATATATATATGCTATAGAATTTGACAAGACTTGACATCCATGCCATAAGACCCAGACTCTGATTTAACACCAACACTTTGCAGAAGACATAAATGATTCTTAAGGCTGCACTTAAATACAAAAAACGTGAGATTAAAACCGGTGTCTGTAATCTGGTTAAAGCTCGTGTAGTAAAATGGCTCGTGGTAAGGGCAAGGCCCTCAAGGGTAGACGAGGAATTGGTCCACTTGTGGTGAAGGGAATTTTGTATGAAAACACGAATTAGCAGGAGAGTACATGGGAGTAAAACATGAAAATTGTTATGTCTTGGAGCACTAAATATCTACCTAAATTTGAGAATTTGAATTCGGTTCATGAGAAATTGAAGAGGGCTGACAGTCCTAAATATATACATTTTTAACTCATGGGGGTTAAAAATTCATTTGTTCTTAATATAAATAGCCTGAGATAAAGTTGTAAATAGAAATTTAAACCCCAAGCCTCCATTCAACTCAAACGCTGACTGCTATTCACTGTTCTGGTGTTTATGTTAAGCATAAATTTTAAATTTAAATAATGAATCATATTGAACAAAACCAGTGTTTTATTATTTTCTTTCAGTCTTCTAAAATACTGACAGCATTTCTGCATTAATTATGATCACGGTGACACTTTGGCTTCAGCGTTTGGGGGGGGGGGGGGGGTAATTTCATTTTCTTTAGTGAATAAGGAAACAAATTTCACAGAAACTTCCATCACGAACAGATGCGGGGTCAATTTAAATTTATTTGTATGTAAATTTACAAACGAGTGTGCATATTTGCAAAAAATATCAAGGACTTGGGGTTAAGCCCCCTTCAAGCATCTGATAAATTAATAAAATTATATTTCAAAATTTGCCTTACTTGAGGCTTTTGGATATAATCCGTCTATGATTACAGGGGCCTCTTAGGGCGGTTTCAGCGTGTCCCAAATTCCCAATAAAACACAATTTTTTGCTATGCGCTTCTCCTAGGCATTTAATTCTCCTCAGTAGAATCCTTCCCAAGCTCAAACTTGGAGCAGCCACTCCATCCATCCCCCTGGGTAGTATGCTTATGAGCTATAAGCTGCATAAACAAGCGAAGAATTAGTCCCACCGGGGGTAGAGGCTCCTGTATGATTATGAGCTATAAGTTGTATAAATAAGCGAAGAATTAACCCCCCCTGGGGTAAAGGCCCCTGTATAACAAGCAAAAAATTAGCCCCCTGGGGTAAAGGCCCCTGTATGCCAATGAGCAATAAGTTACATAAACAAGCGAAGAATCTACCCCTGGGAGAGAGGCCCCTGTATGCTTATGAGCTATAAGTTGCATAAACAAGCGAAGAATTAGTCTGTCAGACCGTGTTGCTTCCTTTCTGTAACGACGAGACGCGCCTCTGCCACGTGCTCTGGTTTGACCCGGATGTTGGACTCAACTCCCCAAGTCAGCTCCTCCTCGAACGTCTCCCCGCTGGTGTTCGTCAGAGAGAACTCGCGGTGATATCCAGCGTTTGCTTCAAAGACCTGTGTAAACGTCATCAAATACGTCTTCAACATACGTCATCAAAACATGCCAACACAACACGTCATCAAACACGTCACCAAAACATTTAATCAATGCCCCATCCTTCAAGGGGTCGTCATCAATTTATGTCGTCTGAGTTCTGTGAGTTTCTTCAAAAAGCGTCAGCAAAACAAGTCAATAAAGTCGTCATAAACACAAATGATCAGAGTTTTCATCAAGTAAGTCGAGACTTGATGACAAAGACTTGATAAGTCGTAGACATTTTCAAAGTTGCTGATTCTAGTGATGTCTACATAATCAAAGCGGTTTAAATGATAGAAGTTGCAGACATGATCATTGATCAATGTCAGTCTGATCACCGGTCAACTATTTTGACACTGACATTTGTGCGACTCGTGACATTCAGAATTTCAGACCGGATAATATTTGCTTTATCTTTTTGGTTTCTAATGCCTGATTTTTCTGTTTCCTTGGTCAACCATAACAACAACATTCATCGCTCGAAAGAACACTTCTAACGTGACTTGGCATAGAAAAAATAGAAATATCTATTCTCGATCTGATTGAGTAGAGTTTTTCTACTCACCTCTCCTGGTGTCGTCAGTTTGACACTCATGTCAAAGCCCTTCGTGTAGCCAGTCTCCACGCATGTACTCAGCGATGACTTGGTTGTCTTCTCTGTCCTCATTGTGTACTCCTGCACATACACGATGTGCAAACAGGTCACAATCATCAGTATATTGCACATGTAGTTTTGTGCAACCAGCCAAATGCCTTACACAGCCACTATATATGCAACCAGGGATGACGATGAGGCAACTTTACCAATGAAAAATGTCACCACAAAGTAGCTGGACTATTAGCTGTTTATAAAATGATGATGATGATGATGATGATGATGATGATGATGATGATGATGATGATGGTGCTGATGATGATGATGATGACAGTGTTTTGCTCAAAGGCATGTCTTGGCGATGGTTATACTATCTCACGACTTTTGCACACTGATCCACCACCACTATGAGGCTTTGATATGAGCCCATGTGGTGGAGCTCGTTCATCTCCAGTTAGTGCAACCATCACCCAAGCATCTGACACAGATTAGAAGCGAAACCTTAATGCAGTTCATACTTAAAAGTATCTCAAAATGAGCAGATTTAAGTTGGTGCGTTTTCACATGGAACTCAAAGTGAACATGACGAAATGAATGAACAGATGATAATTGTTAATTCAATCAAGACGATTATCATACTGATAATCAGCTTCGCGATTCAGATGTACACTGTGTATAATCACTATAATGTGTATAATTGTACTGTGTACTTGTTGAACTTATTGCACTGAGTACTTGTTGAACTGTGGAGAGAAAGCCATTGTTTGTTAGAGCCTTGGATAGAGCCGGTGAAACACTACCGGAACAACAAGACGAAAAGCAAGGAGCAGAAAGATGGAGAAAATTACCGATGTCAAAACACCAGTTTATATTCGAGAAATGTTTCATTAATATCATACGCAGATTTGGCTAAAAGGTTAGTAGACATCTACGATAAATCATCCAACCAGAAAACCAGTAAAATGAAATACCAATAAAAAGCCCCACTTATCAACAACTATCACGTCAGATAATAGCATAGCAACTTTAATAAGAGGGCCAGCCCTTCTCTCTGCCTCCCCTAAATCTGCTAGTCTATATCACTTTAGTGTCACTATTATAGTGTACCACGATAACCAGTCGTCCTGTCATTTGACCATTGTGCTGTCACTGCAGGTGATGACACGTATCAAATGAGCAAGGAGGAGAGATGTGACAAATCTGACAGAGTCACCGACTCGAAGATCAAAAATGACGAGCAGTTAATCAGCGGACAAAACACTGAAAGGACTGAAGTGACTGAAAGTGACGCTTTGAACCGCCCACCTGTCAGCAGACACGCGCTTCGTATTACGCGATAAGTTCGAGAAAATAAGGGCCAAGTCGAGGCATGCCAAGTTTGAGCTTTCAGTCTGAAGGCAGCTTCGATCAGAATTATTCTCGTCGATATTTTAAGAAACTCAAGAAGAAGAAGATCGTGACCTTGACAAGTTTCTCGACTGTTCATCATCATAATATATCTTGATGCCAAGAGAAAGATAACATAAGCAGGACTTTCTAAATGTCGTCATGAACAGGTCTTCCTAAATGATGTCATGAACAAGTCTTCCTAAATGACGTCATGAACAGGTCTTCCTAAATGACGTCATAAGCAGTACTTCCTAAATGACGTCATAAGTAGTACTTAGTAAATGACGTCATGAACTTTCTACATGACGTTATGAACAGGACTTTCTAAAAGACGACTCGAGCTGAAGATATTGACGCCCACATTTCAACACCCACACCGAACTCCCAAGGACATGTTGAGTGGGCAAGCCTGTTGAGGTCAGTGTCTGCAGGTCACCTCACTGATTGCAGTTCACATCCAAAGTTATGTGATGTCATTTGATAGCTAACATTGGCAGTCGGATTTAACTGTTGGGTTTGAACCCAATTATGCTTTAAATTTGTAAAAAGTTATTTTGCTATTTCTAGTTTGATGGTTTGCATTTACTGCCCATTATAAATGATTCAAAATGAGTCCTAAAGATCATCAGATCATAAGACTATACCTGTGCGCAACGCAGACATTCTGCGAAAGCGAATGGTAGACTACGAACGGGCGATGATGATGATGATGATGATGATGATAATGACGATGATAATGACGATGATGATGATGATGATGATGATAACGATAATGATGATGATGATGACGATGATGAGGAGAATGGCGATGACGATGAGGA
>JAQFYQ010001478.1:0-13225 GCA_034694885.1 Buchholzia appendiculata | reverse complement strand
GAGCTTCGCTTGCAGGCGCTATAATTGACTAATTCGTTGTGCCTAGTTAATTAAATAATGCAATTTCCTCTCGTTCAGCGCGCGCGAGCGTTGCCAGCCTGCGTTAGGGGAGGGGAGAGGGTGCCCGCACCTACGGTGCTCGCCTACATTAAATTAAATAAAAACTTAGATATTTCCCTCAAACTGAAATTTCTTTTCTCTGCAGAGACTGTTCTATCAAACAATACGCCGGTCGACAGCTATAATTACACTCAGCGTCAGCAGCCAGCCTGTTCTCGCGTGTATGCGTGTGTATGCGTATGTGTATGCGTGTGTGTATGCGTGTGTGTGCGCGTGTGCGTGTGTGTGCGTGCGTGTGTCCCTCCCCGCGGTAAGGCAACCTAATTAAGACAAGACAAGGCAAGATAAGACGTCATAAGACAGTGCCAGCAGTGGCCTCGCCAAGACGATGCTAAGACGTTGCCAAGACGTTGCCGATTATCTTAAGAAGTGGCCTATATCTATAAGTAAAGAATGAGCTCTAATCAACTTTGGCCGTCGAGAAAACTAATTAAGACGTTGCGTCATAAGACGTCATAAGACAGTCATAAGACGTCTATTGTTCGGCTCGGTATATCTCTACCTTAAACTTACACTACTCACCTGTACACTGCCATGGTGCAAGATGCCAAGCAGATTGTGCATGATTGTGTCTGTACGTTCCGAGCGCACCTGTACAATGCCATGGTGCAAGATGCCAAGGAGATTGTGCAGGCAAATGACATAATGACATTAAGTGTAAATCACGAGTTGAGACGTGACATTGTGATGCACTATAGTTTTGACTTTGCTCAACAGGTTCACTATCCTAGTAATCCCTTACAACCCGGCCCAATGTATTTTTTAGTACCTAGAAAGGGTGGTATATTCGGTGTTTATTGTGAAGCCTTACCTCAACAAGTTAATTATTTAATTGACGAAGGTAGGCTATGTGTTCATCAAAAGGCTCTAATGCTGTGATCAGTTATCTGCATCATTTCTTTTCTACCTTTGGTTTGGGTGAACAACATGTTCACTTGCATCGTGACAATTGTTCTGGACAAAATAAGAACAATTATCTCTTATGGTATCTAGCCTGGCGAGTTCTAAGAGGATTACACTTGAGTGTTTCAGTTAACTTCATGGTTTCTGGCCACACTAAATTTTCTCCCGACTGGTGTTTTGGATTGTTGAAGCAAAAATTTAGGCGTACAGAAGTTTCAACCCTAAATGATCTGTGTGATGTAGTGAATACAAGCACATTGAAAGGTGTAAATATTCCACAGCTTGTCGGTACTGAAGATGGTTCTGTGATGGTCAGCATTTTTGACTGGCAGAAATTTTTGTCGCCTTACTTTAGATCATTTCCTGGCCTTAAACAATTTCATCATTTTAAATTTTCATGTGAATATCCGGGAATTCTTCAGTATCGAGTGCGACCTGGTGATGAAATTCAGGCGTTTAATCTTGTTTTGAAGCAAGATTCGAATGTACTTGTTGGATACCCTGTAGCACTCGACCCACCAGGTCTGTCTGTAGAGAGACAGTGGCATCTGTACAAGAAGATACGCGAGTATGTTTGAGAAGATGTTCAGGATGCAGTTTGTCCAATGCCTGAAACCTCTCTATAGGCAGTCAGTAAACAAGCTGTAGCAGTGTCTGCTGAAACAGCTGGTGCTACTGCTTCATCAGCTGCAGCAGGTACTGGTGGTGCCAGTGGACGTGGTAAGCAACCAGCAAAAAAACGAAAGGTTTAATTAAATTTTGATGGTGTTTTAAGATGTTACGTGTACATTTTGTTCGTGATTACTGTATGAAACTCTTACTGCACACTATATGGAATAGTAATGTCACACATATTGAATGTTGTGTATTGAATACATGCGTTTTGTACATTGCAAATAATAAATAATAAATCTGTGCAGTTTATTGCTGTTATTAATAGTACGTAATAATTAGTGAAATTGTACGGTTTTAGAAAATTGGTTAAGAATTTCATATTGGCATAAAATATTTTCCTTTTATCTGTTTTAGTTGAATTTGGATTACATGTGTATCATGATGTGAGTAATCATTGTGCAAAGTTTCATGCAGCTACCTTAATGGTAACATGTTGGCTGCTAAGGAAATAAGTAGTATATTTATATTTAACGTTTTCCCATTTTTTGTGTTCAGTCTTATAACTTCAATTTGAGATATCTTAGGAAGTATACTGAGTAGAGAGCGGTATAATACATCATTTTGTTCAGAATTGAATGCTTGATAAGGATCTACAGTTAACTCAACATTTTCAAATGGTCACTTAAGACTCATTTTGATAGATCGGGTCACATATTACATTACGTAAAAGCTTCTTCGGAAAAAAAGGAAAATTGTTTACAATTCTGACGTGCTGAGTACTACAAGAGAGTTACAGATTCTGAAAGCGCATCCCAAAATCTATCAGAATCACATCTTTATTTGAAACAGCTGACAAAAGTTTTTTATTTGCAGACCAGTGTAATGTATCGACTTGATGTTGAAAATTAAAAGGTGTGATCCAGAAGGATATCGCAACAAGTGGCAATGACCGCGAAATTTTACTGAAGATTTTACTTTAACTTTCGTTTTGCCAAAGAAAGATCAGTGCGATATCTGTTTCAGTTATAGCAGTCTCAAAGCTCAACTTGCGAAGCAGGTGGCTTACCAGGGGCATATTGAGAACAAGGAGAATGCACGGACGCTGAAGGAGAGTGCTAAAAAGGAACGTTCTCAAGAAATTCCAGCATGGTGGCAGATGCTTTTTTTATTTGCAGCAGTGCTGTACACGCCACAAGGTCTTATATCTTATTCATCATTATAAGCTTAAACTTCCCGCTTATGATTTCTCAATTTACAACCTGACAACCAAAGAAGCAAATTGCCATATTATGTGGTACGAAGGCTGAGCGGCTCGAGGTGCCAAAGAAATTAGTCGTTGCTTCCTGACGTTCTCTGAAGCGAATGGTAACAAATACTACACAACTTTCTGATAATTGTGTTCGGCAATATCAGAGCAAATTTACTGATGTAATATTTCTGTTCGCTCTTGCAACAACAAACGTACAATGTATTAAGCATTATCACTCGGAAAAAGGCCATATGGAGAATGAGAATGATAGTGCACATGTACATAACATGATCAAACGTGCTTCAAGTAAGATTGCGGTGTACACACCCGTACAGCATCGTACGC
The DNA here is from genome assembly GCA_034694885.1 of Buchholzia appendiculata. Lineage (NCBI taxonomy): Eukaryota > Metazoa > Annelida > Clitellata > Enchytraeida > Enchytraeidae > Buchholzia > Buchholzia appendiculata. The sequence continues at coordinate 9,993 of JAQFYQ010001478.1, read as the reverse complement.
GCTTCTAGAAGAGACAGGTCTCATGTTGTCCACGAAATGAGCAAGTTCCATCATTTTAAAGATCTGTCTAAGAACATCAGAAATTACACTATCACTATAACTGGAGAGCGTGTACAATGCGGTAAAATACGTGGATTGCAACAATAGCGTCCATGGTTGTCAACTGCCATGAAATTTGGTGACAGTATTCTGACTGGTCATTATCGTCGTCGTCGTCCCATTCGGACAAGGACCAGTCGCACACGAATCAGAAACCAATCATCAACTTGATCCTGAGTATAAGAACTAGAAAATGAACACTATCTTTCTTGGAGAAGTCCTGTTCCTGACCAGTTGACTCTCATGACTGTTGCAACCACACACAATGATCACCCATGCACAAATTCTACAACTTCAGCTGCATCTTCAACCCTGCCAGTCATTGTTCTAAAACATCACATGGAGAGAGCAGGCCGTGTTTATTTTCTAATGAAATGCCATTGCATCTGACGAGCCATCTCAGACTGGTTCAAAGGAAGAATTGATTGATTGGTGTTTAGCCGTAATCGAGTTTAAATCGTATCAAGCATCTGTAAAGCTTTAGAAGCGTCTCGCAATCGCGCAAGTTCATGTCTGATGATGTGGGCCAAATTTGTATACACGAAAAGAAACTTGTAAGAATTTGCTATAATCTTTACGAGAAAGGAAAGCACAAGAAGGAAAAATGGCTAGAAACGAAAAAAATTATAATGTATACATGAGAAGAATGACAAATCTTATGCCATACTTAAGTCCAAATGTGATACAAGTGTACCACAGATTGCCTGCACTGGAGTAGCAGATACATTTTGTTGCAAAAACTTTGAAACCCGAAGAGAGGCTATAACAGAATACACCTCCGCTGAAGATCGTCAGAAGGCAAGTCTCAAGACTGCAGTGTATTTCCTCTTAGCGAGGTTCGCCAAATTTCTCAAACTTTCTTTATAGTTTGTCATAAAGAAGAGATGGCATAAGAGCTTGACATTATAATCGATGTTTTGAAGGGCTTTAATTAAGAACGTCATCTTCAGTGATGCTGTCTATTTTGTAAATCTTGACCAGCATGTTAAGCTAAGAAAGTCAGAGCTAATGCCTGCCGAATCAGATCTTCAAACTTTAAGGACATATTCTGTCAAGTGGACGAAAGAGATAACAGGTAATGAGCAGAGTAAGTGGGAAGATGTCGATTATGTGGAACTTCGTGATCTCACTCACTGTATGCTTCTGAACACTGTTCTATGCGAGGCGAGGACATGAGGGTCAAATTTTATTTTGTCCAACTGTTTTGATGATACACGTTTACTTGCTTCGGATGAAGTGCACCATGTCGCTGGCATAGTACAAATGAACAAATTAATGTTTCCATCCATCAAGGTCTCACTGGCACATGTCAACGGGTCACATTCCATCAAACGAGTCTGTATAGACGCTAAAGTAACGATGATTGTTTAATAAAACCAAAATGGAATCGACACATTGCTTATGTTCGTGCAGTTTAGTCCAGTGGGGACTAGCAAGTGGGGAAAAGGGAGCAACTATTACAGTCGTTGTGCAGTTAGTGCAAGCGGAGAGTACATACCTCCAATGCTAATATTAAAGTGCGTGAGAAGACAAGTGGTCCTGGTACAATTGGCTTTATTTATTGGAGTTCAACGGCATATCAGTACATATACCGGTATTGATTCAATGGACAGTGACGTTGGGCCGTGACGTACTAGCCTAATAAATAGGAGCCAGAGTAAGAGTTCGGTAATTCCTTGTCGACAACAACAGCATAACCGAAGGGGAAGGGGCCCTAAACGCATACTTTATTCAAGGCCAATACCTACGATCAGATTTAAGTATAATCATAATGTATCAACTGTATGTTGAAAATCAAAAGGTGGCACAGCAGCCTACTTCCGCCGCGCAGCGACATGGAGTATAAAAATCATACTTATCATTACAAGCATAAACTTTTCATTTATGAGATCTCAATTTACAACCTGGCAACCAAAGAGGCTAATTGCCATATGTGGAATGAAGACTAGCAATTCGAGATGCCGCACCAGTGAAATTAGTAGCTGCTTGCTGAAATTCCTTGAAGCGCCTCACGTTGCTCATGAAATGAGCAGGTTTAAAGATATTAAAGATGTCTAAGAACTTGAGAAATTGCACTATAATTACAACTGAGGAGCGACTGTGTACAGTGAGGGTAAAATATGTGCATTCAATGCCAGGCCAGGAAATGAGAATGACTGTCTACGAGGTAGTGAATGGAAAAACCGTGAAAATGGTGGCTGGCTTGATCCTTTAAGACACAATCAATTCGACCGCGACGAATTGAAGCTATTCAGTGACATGAAAATTTCTTATCAATGGGGCAAAGGAAACCATCTGGTGTCAATTTTTATTCTGACTGCTTTGCTGCAATACGTGTACTTGCTTCGGATGAAGTGTGCCATGTCGATGGCATAGAACAAATGAACAAATTAGTGTTTCCATCCATCAAGGTCTCACTGGCACATATCTACGGGTCACATTCAGTCAAACGAGTCTGTATAGACGCTAAAGTAACGATGATATTTTAATAACACCAATATGGAATCGACACATTGCTTATGTTTGTGCAGTTTAGTCGAGGAGGACTAGCAAGTGGGGAGAAGGGAGCAACGATGACAGTCGTTGTGCAGTTAGTGCAAGCGGAGTTATATTATAGAATTATATCTCCCTTCGCCACAGAATTAAACTCTAAACTACCAAACAATTGTACCGGGAAAGGTTGGTCCCCAATATAAGGGATAAAAAGAAATACGTACTACACCACTGAAACCTTAATTTATTTGGAACAGCGGATGAAACCAATTATTCTTTGTGGAACATACTGTACTCATACATTATTTATCTTCATTACAACTCTTTGTACGCCTCCATGATGGCGGAACCGCTTCCACTCGGGGACTATACATTTCTAAGAAATAACGAAATTAAACTAGCCTATTTACCTTTAAGAAAATTTTGAATTCTGGAGATGACGACGAATATGAATATTCCTTCGAGGTTGATCTGGAATACCATACTCATTTACACTCCCTCCACAACTTGTATCCTTTAGCTCCCGAACATGTACACATTACCGAAGAATAGATATGTTATCTCCCTTCGCCACATCATTAAACTCTAGACTACAAAACAATCGTACCGGGAAAGGTTGGTCCCCAATTTAAAGGATAAAAAGAAATATATACTACACCACCGAAACCTTAAACTTGATTTGGAACAGCGGATGAAACTGCTCAAAGTGCGTACTATTCTAAGATTCCGTCGAACTTAACGGGTTTCAAAATTCATAGAGTTCAATACCAATAGGTGAAAAGAAGAAAAAACTGAAACAGAAAAACCTCTTTGGAAATTGGCTTCAAATTCTGCTTACGGGAAATTTATTGAACAGTTGAGAAAGAGGGTAAACGTCAAGATCATTTCAGATCAGCAGCTGGCGGAATCATATGTAGCGAGGCCAACCTTTGAATCCTTTGTCCGTATCAACGATGACATATCGTTGGTAAAATTTGATTGAAGAAGTTGGTTGAAGGAGCGATGTTGGACCTGTAAAAATTGCTCCTGTACAAATTTCATTACGAATTCATTGTACCCAAGTATCATCTCGACACTCGACTATTATTTACCGACACGGGCTCTTTGTTATCACATAATGACGGGGGACGTGTACGAGAACTTGAAACTAGACGCAGACAGAGTTGACTTCTCCGACTATTCTCGCGATCATCCGTTGCACTCTGACATCAACAAGAAAGCGTTGCATAAGATGAAGGACGAAGCCAACGGACGAGTTCCAATGGAATTCGTTGGTCTGCCTTCAAACATGTATTCTCTGTTGCTCCCCGATGACGTGCAGAAATCCACCATAAAGGGTTTCAAAAGGGGGTATGCTAAAAAGTACATAAAGCATGCCAATTATCGGTCGTGTCTTTTTGATCAGACAAACAGCATTGCCCGATTCAGTAGCATACAAAGTCATAACCACGAATTGAAGACTATCAAGGAAACAAAAATACCATTATCGTGTTATGACGACAAATGGTTCTGTTGAAAGATACCTTTCAAACTCTTGTACTTGAAAACTTTGGTAATGCGTTCATCTCAGTTGATTGATTGGAGTTTCATGGCTCATCAGCACAAATAGGCTATAATGTGCCTTCAGTGGAAAAACTTTTGATGCTTGCATCAAAATAACGGACATAAAACTTGAACTCTTTACCAACATCGACCAATTATTCTTTGCGGAACGGGCACTACGTGGAAGCACATTCAACATTTCAACTCGTTATGCCAATGCTAATAATAGATACCCACCAGATTTTGATCCCACCCTACCAGGATCTTACATTATTTATCTCGATTACAACTCTTTGTATGACTCCACGATGGCGGAACCGCTTCCACCCGGGATTACACATTTCTAAGAAATAACTAAATTAAACTATTTATCTTTAAGAAAATTTTGAATTCTGGAGATGACGACGAATACGAATATTTCTTCGAGGTTGATCTGGAATATCATTCTCATTTACACACCCTTCACAACTTGCATTCTTTAGCTCCCGAACACGTACACATTACCGAAGATAAGTTATCTCCCTTCGCCACAGAATAAAACTCTAGACTACAAAACAATCGTTCCGGGAAAGGTTGGTCCCCAATTTAAAGGATAAAAAGAAATACGTATTACACCACCGAAACCTTAAATTTTATTTGGAACAGCAGATGAAATTGCTCAAAGTGAGTGCCATTCTAAGATTTCGTCGGACTCAACGGGTTTCAAAATTCATAGAGTTCAATACCGATAGGTGAAAAGAAGAAAAAACTGAAACAGAAAAATCTCTTTGGAAATTGGCTTCAAATTCTGCTTACGGGAAATTTATTGAACAGTTGAGAAAGAGGGTAAACGTCAAGATCATTTCAGATCAGCAGCTGGCGGAATCGTATGTAGCGAGCCCAACCTTTGAATCCTTTGTCCGTATCAACAATGACATATCTTTGGCAAAATTTAAAAATCTCAAAATTTTCTGGAATAAACCGACGATTGTAGGAGTTGCGATCTTGGACCTGTCAAAATTACTCATGTATAAGTATCATTACGAATTCATTGTATCGTACCCAAGTATCATCTCGACGCTCAACTGTTATTACCGACACAGACTCTTTATGTTATCAAATAATAATGGGGGAAGTGTACGAGGACTTGAAACTAGATGCCGACAAATTTGACTTCTCTGACTATTCTCGCGATTATCCGTTGCACTCTGACGTTAACAAGAAGGCGTTGCACAAGATGAAGGACGAAGCCAACGGACGAGTTCCGATAGGATTCGTTGGTCTGTGTTCAAACATGTATTCTCTGCTGCTCCCCGACGACGTGCAAAAAGCTACCATAAAGGGCATCAAAAGGGGGTACGCTAAAAAGTATATAAAGCATGCCAATTATCGGTCATGTCTGTTAGATCAGACGAAGAGCGTTGCCCAATTCTATAGCATACGAAGTCACAACCATGAATTGAAAACTGTCAACGAAACAAAAATATCATTATCATATTATGACTGACAAAAGGTATCTATTGATAAATACCTTTGAAACTCTCGCGTACGGACATCACGATATCAATGCTTGAAAACTTTGTTAATTCGTTCATCTCAGTTGATTGATTGGGGTTTAACGCCAGGTCAACACAAATGAGCTATAATGTGCCTTCAGTGGATAGAAACATCACGCTAAAATTCGGTAACATCTAAGGGATGTTACAATAAATAAATAAAAAATTTCAAACAGTTACAAAAAAACTACTCCCATATATCTATCTAAAATTTGGAGGTTAAATGAACTTCCCTGAGGAAATTCAAAACATTCGCTGATGACACAGTATTGAACAGGTCATATAGAGAGAGCTTACTGAATAGTGTTTAATTCTCATTGGAGCGAAGTCTACACAGTGCAGCAAAATGTGCTCCACTTTCAAAGGACATTGACAGGGAATACACTGCGGCTGATCTTCGCGTTTCAACAGATAGTAATGTGTGAGATGCGTGTGACCAATCCGTGCTCCATGAAGCATGAATTCATCTCTACGCCTCACCGACCTTCCAAGTTTGGTTTAACCAAGATTTGGCTTGATTAGTTTCAGTTTGTTAAAAAATGCACCGTTCCAACTCTGCTGCCAAACGTGTTTAAAGTGGGCAGCAATTCCGGCTTGACATCAGAGTATGAAATCTTAAAAACTAGCGCAGGAAGTTTGCGTTGTTGATGATTCGCAGAATATCAGGACGTGCTGATACACCTTCTGTAAACGGTACGTTAGCAACTCAATCAATTATACCAGTATCAAACGCACATGATCCACTTGCAGCGATGATAAACACCGCCACAGAAATTTTATCAGCAGTGAAGAACGCACTTAACTACGTGAGAACATTAAATTTACCATATCTATTAAAAATACTTTTGTATGTGGTGTAGACGATGATAACGATGATGCATTTCAATATGTCAAATTGTCGGAGCAAATTGACCAAGCTCTTGACAAAACAAACAAGCACTTTGCAGACTTCGTCGATATTGGTAGTGGTTGGCTATGTGACTAAATGCAAAGTATCGTCATTCACACTTCTAACCACTATCCAATAGCAGGTCGTGGATACATACCATTACCGGCACGCATTGATAACACAAAATCTGTCATCAATATCCAAAACAAAAACAACAAATGTTTTTTGTACTACACTCTAGCATTTTTATGCAACATAGATATTATTCAGAGATACACAGCGCACTTGATCGAGCTGCAGTGCCACAAGCAATCATAATCCTTGAGATCTTCTTCAACACACTTATCTATTACATTGCAGCAGCAGTGTCAACAAATGAACGAGCCTGAAGGGATAAGCAAGCTGCTAAAGCCGCACTACTTCTCAGTTAAATTTAAGAGCAAGAATTAAGATCTACCAAGCCTGGGAGGGGACACTAAGCTGTAGAACAGAAAATTATAAATATCTTTAAAAAAAAGAAAAAATAGAAAAACTGTAAAGCAACACCGAATTATTAAATAAAAAACAAAACTAAGAAAGTACAAATTGAACGGTAGAGAATAGAAGGAGAAAAGACCAGCTCTGCTGGATCAACGGACTACTCCAGAATCAAACAGCCGTATAAGACAATCATTGAAAGACTATCAGAAAAAGATAGTCAGCATAAGTCATCTTAACTGTTTAACAGAATGAATGTTATACTCTTTTTACTGATTTTATTCAGAATGAACATACACTTCAGGTGACAACAACTAGATCAAGTCGGTGAAGAAATCTACCGATGGTACGTCTGACCCCTACATATTTAACAAGGACATGGAAGCGTACATCGACGGACGAACCACCGAATCCGGATTGGAAGGAACAATTGCATATTATGAAGGTGTGTGTTTGAGTATAACAAGTATAACGTTCACAACTTATGTAAAAAAAAATTGTATACTGCAACACCAAGCTTGTTGTATTCGTATTATATACTCCCGAAAAAAGGGATTTACAATCCTTTTTACCCAGTGGGCAATGTATATCAATGAACTGGGATTTTCTAGCGGGGCGTTTGCAACATCTCTGCTGTTTAGGCTAATACACTGTTCATCGCTGTACATGGAGGAAATACTTCTAAATTACTATACACTAGAGATTACGACAACCAAAAAATGGACCAAGATTTCTGCAGTGGGGAATGGTGGAAAAAATACTGGACTAAGGGAGGGTATAAAAATTGTAAAGAAATATGTCATGCATGTTCATAATCTAGGTATTGACTGACTTGCCGTTAATGGCGTCTATACAAACTGGTTGCGACGTTTGAGGAAACCAATAACAGGATAGAAAACAACTTTATTTTTATTTTGTTTATATAAGTGTCTTCATTGGCCTAGAAAGAATTCTATAACCGAATTCTTTTGATGATAGACACAAAGTCGACTGGTGGCAAACTGGAAATTCTCTAAATACTCTCAGCCAATTAGAACGCTTCCTGATCGGTTCTATCTGTACCCCTGGATGTCCATCTCCGTGCATGTCTAGTGTTACCCGTGGATATCTGTCTCTATGCGACTACTCATGCACCTGTACCTGCATGCGTACCTGTACCGCTACGTACATCTCTCTCCATGTCTGTCGTTGCACCGCTACGTACATCTCTCTCCATGTCTGTCGGTGCACCGCTACGTACATCTCTCTCCATGTCTGTCGGTGCACCGCTATGTACATCTCTCTCCATGTCTGTCGGTGCACCGCTACGTACATCTCTCTCCATGTCTGTCGGTGCACCGCTACGTACATCTCTCTCCAGGTCTGTCAGTGCACCGCCATTACGACAACCACGGACACGGACGATCACCACTCCCACGATGACAGGCGAGAGTTCGACCTCAAAGAGAACGACGACTTCAAGAGAGATCGATTCAATGATGAATCTCGACGCTTCGGACCGGCGAGCGACAACGTTTGTCTATAGCGTCGACGACTTTCCCGGCAACTAAACGGAGTTGAGTTACAGTCTTCAATATTATTTATATTCTTATTTGAACTGCATTATCATGAATGAGTACAATATTGACAAATGATTATATTACATTGCATCATTATTGTTCGTATAGGGCGTATATAACGCTACCTCTATCTTTAATTAATTATCGTAAAAGTGGAACGCAAGAATCTTATCTGTATTGTAAATTAGAATTGTCCCAGTGCCTAGTGCTATTGTTAACGCTAGACATTTGCCTACTTTATTATTCTAGGCCTACCTCCCTATCACTTGTTTCAAGATATTTCTGAAGTGAGTCAGTTATTCGTCCAAAGCCTATAGCTATACTCTTAAGTTCTGCATCTGTTCTATTAATTCTGTATTAGTCTTCTTCTCGTGATGTATTCATTCCTATACTCCGATTAAATAAGCCTATCAGTTTTCTAGACTTAATTACATAATAATCAGCACACTTTCTCAACTCAACTTTCTGCACTGACTAAGTTCTGTACAACTATGTATTGTACAGCACAGTATGTTATGAGCTACGTTGTTTCTTCCGATGTTTCTCCCGGCTCATAATAAATAATAATGCCGTCAGCTTCTTCCACCTGGAGCCTTAGTAGTACAATGGTTAGTGCACTTTCCGAGTCTGCATTCAAAACAGCTTGAACTGTACACGTATTTTTGGCTATACATTGCAAAACTAACTATTCGATGCTTGCTTGAGTTTATAATATCCTTTATAATAATATATATTCGCTTATAATTATAATATTCGCCGATAGTCTTAATCTGCCCCCGTCTGTCAGAGTGAAGCGAAGACTTCAGAAGAATAAGACAACTCTCAACGACACAGATCATCCAAGGAGAAAGACATGTGGCCTGTCCAGCTGTAGCCTGTTACCATCGGACATGCAGCCAATGCCTGCAGTGACTGTGTACATGTCTATGCAGCAGCAAACACCTTCGCCCTTACATTAATTAGACTTCTCGCCCAAACCTGCGTCTGGATTTTGAAGCATCCTTGATGCGACCACATCTCGAAAAATGCTTTGAACACAACACTAAGCGTCACACTAAAGCTTTCACTGATCGTGCTATCTGATCAGTAATGACTCTGATGATAATTATTACAGTTTTGTTGACTGATGACAGTTGTGTTAACTATTGACTAGTCTAGTATCCGCATTGACTGCGAATATCTAGAACATAACTTCGTCTGTTTACAAATAGAGTAAGTTAGTTGACCAGACACACATTGCCACCAGACCATGTCACACAACGTCGACTCATGATATTATAGAAATAGCCTGACTTTATAAACACTGTCATTGAATTGTATTTTAAAACAAGTTGATTCATGCTAAACCTGCTGTAGATTGGGTCATTAAAGTTCACATATTATAATCAGACACATGCAC
>JAQFYQ010001477.1:0-13230 GCA_034694885.1 Buchholzia appendiculata | reverse complement strand
TTGTCCATGCAGGTGGAGTTGTTAGTTAAGCCATCTGTTGGCTTAACTAACAACTCCACCTGCATGGACAATAGTAACCATAGCACCATACTAACAGATAGCTTAACTAGCAGTGCAACAACTACTTGTATAGACAACAGTAACCATAACCAGTAACACATCTGTTGCTATGGTTACTGTTGTCCATGCAGGTGGAGCTGTTAGCCATCTGTTGCTATGGTTACTTTTGGCCATGCAGGTGGAGCTGTTAGTTAAGCCGTCTGTTGCTATGGTTACAATTGTTTTTGCAAGTGATTGTTTCACTGTTCATTCTCTCTCTCTCTCTTTGTGTCGCAGATCTTGGGTCGGATGGTTCGCGTGGATCACGTAGAGAATTACCGAGTTCCTAAGGAGTTCAGAGACGAGGACAATCTTACGACTCAGCTACGTCAGGAGGGGTGTGCACCCTCAGCCCTCCCACCCCCACTCCTTCGTTCTTCTAGTCAGGAGGGAGAGGGTGAGGTGGAACATGTGCCCATCAAGAAAGGTGAGTTCTAGGAATTAGTTACTTTAGGTGTGTTAGGTGATGAGATAGCAGCGGTTAAGTGTTACAGAGACTGTTAACTCGGTCTATGCCCTGTCCATTGGTCCTGGGACCTGGTCCTGGGACCCTGCCTGAGAATCCTGTAACCGTGTAGTCCTGTCATCCTGTCCTATGGTCCTGTGATCATTGTCCTATGGTCCTATGGTCCTGTGATCATTGTCCTATGGTCCTATGGTCCTGTGATCATTGTCCTATGGTCCTGTGGTCCTGTGATCATTGTCCTATGGTCCTGTGATCATTGTCCTGTGGTCCTATGGTCCTATGGTCCTTCTACTGTTTGCTCATTGACACTCGACATTTATGTTTCGTTGGAGTTAGTCGTAAAGTTGGATGTATTGTTGAATGTATTTTTGAGAGTTTTGTTTATGATGTTGTTAATTTTTTCAGAAAAGAAAAAGAAAAAGAAGAAGGACAAGCTGAAGAAAGAAGAGAGGATATTGAAGAAACTCAAGTTGAAGTCTCGCAAGCAAGGCTTGACAGAAGAGGTGAAGGTTGAACAACGGGAGAGTTCACTACACGAGGGGAGTCCACTACGCAGGGAGAGTCCACTACGCAGGGAGAGTCCACTACGCAAGGGGAGTCCACTACGCAGGGAGAGTCCACTACGCAAGGGGAGTCCACTACGCAGGGAGAGTCCACTACCTAGGGAGAGTCCACTTCAGCATAGAAATAGACATCAAGTTAATTATGGCTTAGTTGATGACAGAAGGAGTTCCTCAGCATCAATACGTCAAGGTATTTCCGGTTCAAGTGGAAGTGGATGGGGAAATAGTGAAAGTATAGGCAGTAGGGAAAGAGAGAGAGACAGAGGTGCAGGTGCAGGTGGAAGGTGTGAAAGAGAAAGAGACAAAGGTGCAGTCGGAGGTTGGGAAAGAGAGAGAGACAGAAGTGCAGTTGGAGGGACTGATAGATATCCAAACACAGATCAAAGTAGAACAACGGTTGAGAGGCAAAGAGACAGACAGGTAGACAGTTCAGGTCAACAAAGAGACAGAGACAATAGCAGAGGCAGGGATAGAGACAATAACAGAGACAGGGACCAAGACAATAAGAGAGACAGGGACCAAGACAATAAGAGAGACAGAGACGCTTACAGAGACAGAGACACTTACAGAGAGAGAGACAATAGAAGAGACAGAGACAGTAGGTAAGACAAAGACAATTGCAAAGATAGGTAGATTGACATAAAGGATGTTCTGTGTGTGTACTTATAGCTGTTGTCTTCACATAGCAGCTGTCTTCACATAGCAGCGTGTTCACATAGCAGCGTGTTCACATAGCAGCTGTCTTCACATAGCAGCTGTCTTCACATAGCAGCGTGTTCACATAGCAGCGTGTTCACATAGCAGCGTGTTCACATAGCAGCGTGTTCACATAGCAGCGTGTTTACATGGCAGCTGTCTTGTCTGTATGATTTGGGACCTGTCCAGATAATGTGCATATACAGAGTGTGAGGGTGTGTATTCTTTGTTTAGTTGATGGCTACACTTTGAACTGGCCGACTGTCAGTGTACGGCATGGATACACTACATAAATCTTAGTCTAAAGCTCCAGTGTTTATGATCTATTGAACCTTGTCTTATAATGTGTTGATATTGACAGTGGTTCAAGTTTTCAGAATGTATTTTATTTGTTCTAATTACAGTCAGTCAGCTTGATCATGGTCTTGATCAGGGAACTAATCTGCATATTATTGAATTATTCGTAACACAAGATATCCACACAATGTAGCATGTAATATTTTAATACTTAATTAACAAGTTCAGTGCAAGACTGTAATCAACGCTTGACTCTAAATACAATTACTTTAAAACATGCAAAGTCATTGGATGATTGAATGTCATGTAGAAATACACAGCATTGTGTGCATCATCAACATTCATCATCATCATCAGCGGCATTTGTCGTCCAGACTGAAATTGTCCCTAATTCTCACTAAGACTAATTGCATTAAACATGCATTTCAGAATGTATTTGTTTTGAAGTGCAAGAGTTTTGTTTATGTTTTTATCTCATGGTTCTTTCCATTGCACGTGCAATGTTGTAGCAGAAGTAAGAAACTGACCATTCGTCCTGGTCATATATGTCGACAACGACTGTCTCTGGTTTCTTGCGTTGCCTGGCTGCTGCAACCTTGTGTGTGATACGGATCTGCTTGTTACTGTACATGGGAATACCAGCGAGGTCCTTGAGCTGGAAGATCCAGACACTGTACCAGTTAGCAAAGAGACTTTCTTTACTTGTCAGGATCAGGTGTTGATCTGTTCCAAACAGAAGTTGTGTCCTGTCCTGAGAGGCAGCTATGTGACCGATGTACTCGCTCCCTGTAAACTTACCGTTGTCTATCTCGTATAAGACCTGGTTGCCCGTTGCTTCGTACAAGCAGTATGGTTTGACAACACCGTTGCTCGGTAGAAAGCGAGGAGGTCGGAGCTTTGGGATCTCACCTTCGCTCGTTGCAAACGCTCTGCCGAATCCCGTTCCGGTTCGTGCGGCAAAGTCGAGTACGCCGACAGTTGGTTTGGTGACTAGGTTAGCTATGCCGCTAGTGAAACCTTTGACACACCCCAATACGCCTCCTTGTCTTGCCCCTCGGATTGGCTCTGTTATAACTCCAGTCAGACCTTCCGTGATGTCCTGGAGAAGTCTTTTTCCACTCCGTGCCATCGCTTCCTTGGTCGTCTTGGGTTTCCTGCGAAGAAATTCCCTCCGTGATCTTTGAAACCTTTCGTCCGTGCCAAACTTTGCGATGCCTGATCCTACGGCTCCGAATGACTTGCCGACAGCGGTGGAAGCGCCTTCGATGGTGTGTCCGACAAGACTTGCTACCCCGACTGCGAGTCCCAGAGCAAACTCTTCCGGACCCTGGAGAGCCCCGGAGTACGGTTCATAGAACATGTCGTACGTTCCAGTCACGACTCCGCGAACTACACTCACGGGATTTCCTATGATATCGAGACCAAAAACAAAAGCATAGACTTCTTCCATCATCTGGATCATGTAGTGATGTATGATCTCAAATATGAGCTGTGCGGAACTGTACAGCTCAGACTTCCTCTCAAAGTAAGCGAGTCGTAGTTCAACGTTGCTCATGTTTGTGAGGATTATTCCGAGACTCTCGATGAAAGCGTTGAGTACTGACCAGAGATGTGTTCCCGAGTTGTACGAGTCGTTGTGCTCTGTGTTGGGATCGATGCCGTCGAGGGAGAAGCTGATGTGGACCTTGAGCGGAGAGATGTGAAGGTAGTCGTAGGCGTGCTGCACGTCTCCAGCGCTCGATTCGAGTGCATCCGAGATGAGCGAGACGTTCATCAGCTCACAGTCTTTCATGAACGCAAGCAACATCTGTTGTTCACTCGGAGGACTCGGTACGACAGTTGATACAAGCGCAAACAAGAAATCCTTCTCCACCTCTACGGACATTTCTTGTACGAGAATCTTACAGTATTTGTACTGCGATATGTCGCTGAATTCATTTTTCTTAATGAGTACGCTAAGTTCAAAGAATGATTTGTCTGTCCTGTTGGATAGTTTTGTACGAGGGGCTGGGACGGGATGGAACACTGTCGGGAACTGTGAGACACGGAGCTGGTTGTCTACCTGCAGGTGATGGATCTTGAAGTGGACCTGGATCTGATGAGCTGCAGTCCTGACTTTGATCCACACTGCTGGCTTGAACACCCTCACGATTGAGGTCTGGTACGGAGCGTGCATGAGAATTGGATCCTGTGCAAAGTCGATCTCAACTGCGTGTGGGATGTAATTGTGTGGCTTGGTGATTGCTCCTGATCTGTACTTCTGATACCACTCCTCGATACTCTTGCTGTGACTTTCATCGAGGATCTTCTGTGTGTTCTTGTCCATTCGTTCCCAGGTCACGTTCGAGCTGACGACTCCGATGTAGCAAGCTTCTTGTTTTAGTGAACTACTTACAATCGACAGTCCGATGTGGTCCAAGGCGAGGGTCAGCTGACAATCAATCTGTTCTAGGCGACCAAGTTGCTGTAAGTTAGCAGTGACGCTGAAGTTTTCAGTCAGTAGCAGAACTCTCTGAGCGCCGTCGAGGAAAGAAACCCAGTAGACGGGAACGTTCGTTCCTTTGACTTGCCCGAACCCGTCATGACGAAGATCATTGCTGTATAGCTTGAAACTTCCGCACGACCACACCAGCACTCGGTCTTTGACGGGGTTTTCCCACGCGTAGAATGTGACTTCATTAGGTGCTAGCAGGTATTCAAACAATTCGTTCTTCTGTTGATAAGAGAAATCTTGAGACGTGTCGTTGACGAGCTGAACTCTTGCCATCGACGGTCGGTAATTCTGCAACACTATTTGCACTGAGCCGGTCATCACAATACAGCGCACAAAGATTCCCCCGTACTCGTGGTCGAGACGTAGGAACATGGAGTGACCGTCGGTGAACTTAAAGGGATTTGTGACGAGCGACGTGTCTTTGATGGAGAGAACCATCAGACCTTTGCGTGTATCAGTCTTGGGCCAGAACGGCGTGCAGACTCCAGGCTTGATTTCATACCAAGAACCGTTGTCTATTAGCTCACTGTAGAGAACGGTGAACGCAGTCTGGTTCATGATCGTGTAGAACGGTTTGAATATAACGATCTTCGTGAGCCCTGTGCTCGCCACCTTCACAGTCACCGTAACCTTGACTTTGACCGGCTTCTTGCGCCTGGAGCAGCTTATACCCGGCGTCGTGTGGAATTTCTGTATTAAGGCATTCTTAGAGCTGTCCAGCTGTGCTGTATCTCTCACTGTTCCAGAGGTCAACATCAAACTGTCCGGCATGACATCACACTCAATGGTTCCCACCGTACCAGCTCCGTCGATGGAGAACGGAGGAGACCAAGCGGAATTGTCGATTCTCAATGTGATGGTTTTCTTGTCTTGAGACAGCGTGGATATCATGCAGATGTTAGGGAAGTCAGGACTTTGTCGGACAGAAAGATCGTTGACGGCTTTGTAGTAGAGATCCTGCAGCGTTTTATTTACCATCCAGTACGGGCAGAACAAGGCCAATTCTTCGCAACCAGGACTTGCCAGTTCTTTCCGGCAGATTCCAAGATCCAGATGTATCATGTCGATGTGAAAAGCACGAAATTGAACGATTGTCGTCTTTGGTTGGAGTTTGTTGATGGCAAGACTCCCAGTCCATTCCGAATCGTAATAAGTCATCGACATGTTGACGCTGTTGGTTCCGTCAGTGCTGTTGACGTTCATGAGATGAAGTTTAGATCCGGATGTTATCACGTCGCTCTTCTCTGCCTTGCGTTGTTGGCAGAACACGTTGACGGGCAGTAGGTTCTTGATGACAACTGTTGGCATCAGAGTGATGACGTAATACTGGGGCAAGGTTTCTGAGGACAGCTCGAACAAGGCACTCTCGACCGTTACAATGCTTGTGAAGTACACCGGCGGATCATCATCAACTATCGGCTCACAGTAGATCAGAGTCAACTTCCTCGATCCAACTCCTTTCCAGCTGCAGCACGCCGCCGACATCCTGTAACCTTTCACCTGGAAGTGGACGCTGTTGTTGGTCGAGGTGACGTAGCTGCAAGGAAGGTTGAAGACGCTGTTGGACTCTACTTCTCCGATGAGTTCAATGGCGCTTGTTTGTGGGGCGGTGTAGATCATCAGGGACAGGTTGAGATTGTTGACGATCTGGACTACCGACCGAAGCAGGATCATCTTTGATCCATAGTAGGCGTCAGTCTGACAGACAAGTTGCACTGGTTCCTTGTCGCGACCTCCGAGGTTGAACACTCTCTTCTCAGCACATCGCACGACCACGGCCTTCGTCACAGAAAACTCGTCGACCATGATATGAAAGCGTTTCTCCAGTTTCTCCGGACTCACTTTTCCTCCGTCGTCTCGACCAGTCGTTCCGTCTGCGTGGTAGTTGTCGTAGAACTGGAGCGTGTCTCCCTGTTTCAAGGTCGACTGCAAGGCAGCGGCCTTGAAGTCATCACTGAGCTTGACCTTGACCTGCAGCCCGCTGTCATTCTTGACTACGTACGGGGCGACGGTGTCACTCTTCACCACGGCTGTGTCTCCGTGTCCTTCTATAGCGGCACTGATCTCTGTGCCCAGTGTGCTGAGCACTTGCAAGCAATCCTTCGTAATGGTCAGCTCAAAGAAGTCGTGCGAATAGATCTGGATGTCCATCGCAGGCTGTAGAAGTGTCAGAGGTTTCGGCTTATCAGAGCTGCTCTCTGATTGGTCCTTGCGAGAGATGCTCTCTGATTGGTCCTTGCGAGAGCTGCTCTCTGATTGGTCTTTGCGAAGGACCTGTACGGTGCCCATCCACGGTCTGTACGACATCCTTGACCTCACTGGCTCAATCACGGGCTCCCACTCAGTCAGTTTCTCGTTGTAGTAAACCATCTCAGCTGTGAGGGTGACGGACGTAGCTAGCTCAACGCCCGTGCTCTTCAAGTACATGTCACGTACGGAGAACTGAAGGTGTACGAAGGATATCGGACGAGAGACCGTGCCGCCGTAGAAGTGTAGCGTTACGTACAGCTTCCTCATCTGCATGATTATCCCACGACCCGCCTTCGACACTTCGACCGTGTCCCATTTCTCTTCGCTTTCTTCGTCGTCTGCTTCGTCAATGTACTGGTTTGTCGTCATGTTGGTCCGTAGAAACCAGAAGTTGAACTGATTCAATGGTTTCACGTTCCACAAGCTTTTAGTGTGCTGTACTAGCTGTGCAAGCTGTTCCTTGTCGCTTTCCTTATCTTCTTTAATCTGAGCGTCTGCGGAGATGTTTGACAGTTGATTGAGCAGTCGGAAGAGCAGTTGAAATGTGCTCGCGGAGAGGTTGACGTCAATGTTTGAGATCGTGATAACGATGATGTTCTTCTGGTGTAGTCCGCTCGTACATCTCAGCTCAATGCTGATTGGGGAGATGATCTGAATCTTTGATGCCATGTACTTGGCTGGCAAGAGATTGGCTGAAGAGAACGAAAGGTTCGTCACGTTGCCGGTTATCGTCTGCTCCTGCGGTTCGAGGATGATTTCAATGTCAACGCGGACTTTGAACGTGAAGGCAAGAGTGTCTTCCTTCAGTAAGTCGTCGATGATAACGACCTCTAGTAAGCCTAACGTGAAGTGTACAGTGGTGGTTGTTGTGTTATCATCATCAGAAGAAGCTTGTTCTTTTCCTGCAGTGCTTTTTTGTACAGGTGAAGCAACAGTAGGAGCAGCGGGGGGCTCCTTTCTTGCTGCTGCTAAAGGTTTAGTGAAGAAATTAGCGACCATGAGTAGGTAGGACGGGGCGGTGGTGAAATGAACGTTATTCACGCTTACATCCACGTCGATGTTTTTTGTTGGTTGTTGTACCTTGATGAACTGCACATACAGCAGTTCAGTTTGCTTTGCATTAGAGTCGTACCTTGTGCTTAGCACCATGCCTCGTGTGAAGCTAGATGCCACTTCTCTTCTTGTATCGTTCCACGCAACAGCCTCTACGAACATGTCGCACTTTACGTATCCGTCCGACTTTGTCAACATATCCACGGAGACTTTCCTTAGCATGAACCTGGCAAGCGGGTCATCATCAGCGCCTCGCTTCTCCTTCAAGTAGACAGACTTGGACTTCATCGCAAGGTCCACCTGGATTCCGTTTAGTATAAACTTGACGAGTAGTATTGTGTGTGACTGCGCGACGACTGACTGACGCTCACTGACTGATGACGGTTCTGCTTTGTTTGTCTGTAAGGCAACGACCGACTCGCGGCCAGTCGGCTGTTGTCCTTCACTGGCCTGGCTGGATGACGCTTGCGTGTCCTGGATGTTATCATTCAAGACTTCCAAGACGGCGACGTAATCCGAGTCGAGCAATAGAATTTCTATTCGCCCCACCACACACAGTATATCATACAGCGGTTCGTCGTGATAGTCAGGCCGCGAGAGGTTGAGGCGGAGAGATACGCTTATCGTAACCGGGCGCAAGATGTTCGACGTAGAATAAACGGAATTTGTTAGCTTTTCGCTCCGTGAAATCTGCGTATCCTTCAGCGTCACATCGATTTGTTGCATCACTATTGGTGTGTCGCTGTTCTTGTCATCGCTGATTTTCTCCGACCGACCAATCACTGCAAGCGATCCGAGGTTGATGAGAATAGCGTTGTACGACCTGTAGCTCTGCGGCAGAACTATGATAGGCAGATGAATGGAAATGTTTATGTTCAGAGTTGATAGGGTGTTAGAAGAGCTGACTGTGTCAGCTGGCGGCGCAGCTGCTGCAGCTGAGGGCGCAGCTGCTGCAGGAGCTGCTGCTGCTGGGGGAGATAGAGCTGCTTGGAATCTGCCGAGCAGCTGCAGGATTGCATCAATGAACCTACACAGTACGTAAACATTCAGCGTGTTGACTACAAGTTGTACAGAAGTGTTCTCATTCCGTACACCACCAGATGTGGACTTGGAGAGTTTGATCTGGACGTACATGACTTGGTCCTCACTGCAGAACAGTATAGACCTGTGTAGTGCTGAGCTGGACAGATCAGAGAGCGAGAGAGAGGCAACGGTCAAGAGGACGGTGGTCAAGGGCTTGGACACAGATAGACTGGCTCTGATACCTGCAACCTTGAAGGCAGCCAGGCTCTCCAGCCTCGAAGTCAGTCTAAGAGTCATCTTCTGTATGTCTGCTCTGAGAGCAAAGTCCACGGGCGCGACACGAACCATTCTCTTCCTCGCCAAGCGCCTCTCTGTCGACTTCAAGACTTCTATTCCTTTCTCTATGTCCTTGAGAGATTGTTTGTGAACCCTCGCCTCCTCCGTGTGGGGGGCAGAGAACGTTTGACTGTCCATGATTAGCTGGGTCTCATTCCTGAGCCTGGTCTGAATACGATTGCCCATATCTATGAGATTCAGAGTTACAGCCTCGTCTATGTGCAGTTCAAAGGGCTGTAGCTGCATTGACACCTTGCAGCTCGTCCGTTCAAAGCTTGACTCGAAGTCCGGATGAGCGATGTCAGCCGTGATGACGCTGACGTCCAGCAGACGTGACGTGTTCAGCGCCTGGTCTTGACAGCTGAACAAGTTAACAAGAGCTTCGTACTTGGTCGTGTACTGGTAGCTCTGCACGGACATGGAATCCAGGTGAAAGTTGATGTCCGAGTCGTAGGTATGTGCATCCAATGCGAGTCCAAGTCCACCGATCCTGAGAGTCAACATGGTGGATTCACGGCTGCTGTCAGCACTGCCCAGTATCTGATAAATGCTCACCTGTACTTGATGACATGACAATCTAATCCTTGACAGGTAAGACTTGTACTCGGTGCTTTTCTTGCGCTTGTCAGCTTTTTGCTCGTTGATGTCATCGAGGGTTGTCAGCATGTCGACTGTGTCCACATTCACACGCTGCAAATCATCAATGACCTCTGAACCTGATCCAGCCTCGTCGTCATCGAGCATGGAGAACGTGGTGAGAAGTAGAGCGATGTCTCCCAGTCTCTCCACTGACAACAGCGCTCGCACGGATTCTATGTGCGAAGTGATGATCATCTCCGGCACACTGGGATCTTTGACAATGCACTGAGCGACGTGTACTTCAATGGTCAGTGGTTTCAGTATGTGCATCGCGCTATCATCCAGCTGCTGGACGTCCAACCAGTTCTCATCAGGATTCACCGACAGAATCTGCAGCCTCGATAGTTTCAGCTTCAGTCGATCGTACGCTTCTTGTTTCAGTTCCTCCAGGGTCATACTCTGTAGCTTGACGTCGCTTGGTTTCAGTGCGGTGCTTTCTGTCTTGATGTTCAGTGGACCCATGTCGACCACCATCATCCTACAGTTGTTCCTGTAGGAACCGTGCTGTGGCAGGATGGCACTGATCGTCTCTATCTTGATCGCGATGAATTGTTTCTTGTGATGTTCTAGAAGATGCTGTACACCGAGAACTGTCATCTCTTTGACTTCGTTGATCTTAGCGACGGCTGCCTGTTGCAGCATCTGTAGATAGACACTGTCTGGAGGTTTGAGGAATGCCGACACAGCTCTCAGTGTTTTAGCGTCATAGATGATGAGCAAGGGTAGGATGTAGATAGCGATGTCGATATCGCACGCTCCGTCCAACGGAGCCGTT
Organism: Buchholzia appendiculata; assembly: GCA_034694885.1. Taxonomy (NCBI): domain Eukaryota; kingdom Metazoa; phylum Annelida; class Clitellata; order Enchytraeida; family Enchytraeidae; genus Buchholzia; species Buchholzia appendiculata. The sequence continues at coordinate 2,539 of JAQFYQ010001477.1, read as the reverse complement.
TCAAATACGACATTGAGTAGAGCTTCGGTGTGGGATAGGACTGGGCAGGAAACCATGAGAACAGGCTCCAAGCCAGCGTTCTTAGGTAATCCCTTCACCACGAATGACTCGACTTCAACTAAGAACCTCACAGCTGATGGACCTGGCCTAATCACCCCGCTCACTGAGATCCCATTCAGTTGAGTCTTAAACAGTTTATCCTCTCTGCTCTTTAGCTTGCCTATCATATGCTTGAACTGAACAACCGCTTTCTCTGTTCTGTCATGACTCAAAAACTCCCTGCCGAATATAGGATTTCTCAGGCGAAACTTTACCGTACCAACAGACACCTTCACCTTTATGCCAACGTAGGTTATCGGATAGTCTTCGTCTCTCTCTTCGCTGTATCCGATGGCGATGTACAGCTGCTCTTTGTCTCTCTCTGTCAGAGCACCTGCCATCTTTGAATGTGTGTCGTCCGAGTGTTTGGCGCCCGTGAAGAAACTCTGAAACCAACCGACCGTCTCAACCTCCTTCGTGGTGCCGTACTTCTGCTGCAGCTGGGTCTCTGCTTGCTGCCTGGCAAGCATGATGTTAAACGCATCCAGCTTCCTTTCACATTCAATGATATCAGCAATGACGTCAGCTGGGCAGTAGCTGGACCTCAGTTTCTGCAGATAGCGAGACTTGTACTTCCTATAGAGAACCCGGTGACTCTTGATGTTTGACCACAGCCACATGGATCTGTGTCGCCTCACGACGTCATCGACGATACAGTTGTAAGCAAAGATCCACCACGCCTTGCTGTGTCCATGCAGAGGAACTGAAGGACGATATTTGATGTACTTACTAACCAATGCCATTCGCTGCACATACGCCAAGCAGTCCATGATCAGTAGATACTGATATCGCTCTATGTTGACTATAGCATCTGGTATGTTGAGATCTAAATCGAGCTGAGGTTCTGCGTAGTTGTTCTGCTCCGGGTGAGTGTTGAGTTTACAGGTGACCGCGACAAGCATCGGTTCCAGGATGTATGTGTAGTCCGTCTTGAGAGCGTCGTAGACGATGTTCTTGCGTAGGAAAGTTGTCGTTATTGAGTGTTCGGGTGATATGTAAGACTCTCTGTCCAGATTGCAATACATTGACAAACTGTCGACTTTGAGAGACTTGAGTATGGACGAGATGGATGCGGAGCTCTGAGCTCTTGGATCCAAGCTGCCTTCAGCTGCCTGACAGGAGAACTGACGCAGACACAGTCCAGCTGTGATGAACCTCTGACCGTGCTGAACGTCCTCGTAACGTATGTGAACATTCGTCACACTCACTAGGAAGTTCTTGATGACGTGGATCACCAAGCGTTCCACAAAGTTATCCTCGCGTTCTTCCTTGGCGCCTTTCTTGAGTTTCGTTCGCTTTTCTTTCAGCTTCTCCAGGCGAGCTAGTTCAGCCTGCTTGGCGGCCAGTTGAGCCGCCAGTTCCTTGTCTTTGCTGTACTTCTTCATCACCCTTGGTTTTGGTGCCACGATCACATAGAGTCCATCAATCTGGACTGAAGTGACCTGGGTGTAAAGATTCTTCCAGGGGATATTCAGACTCAGCTTGCTAATGACTCCGTGAACGACCTTGAGTGGCAGCTCAAACTCGTCCAACACGTTCGGCTTCAGCCTCAGATTGGACACCTCAACATTTCCACTCCACAGACTCACCTTGAACTGTGATTCGTCGAGGTTCTCTACAAACTTTCCCAGCGTGCTGTTAATTGTATCCAAAATGAAATTGGAAAACACCATTGTCAGCAAAGACTTACATCAAATGACTTGAAATAAAAGCTGCTGTGCAGTTATTACATCACAACAACTGTGACGTCATGCTGTGAGGTCATGAGACGTCGGTGAGAGTAGGATGTGAGATCTGATTCTATTGTGTTTGCTTGGAACCTTTTATTGGTCCATATCATCAAGGCTACAGGGCTTGAGATAGATGTCTAGATAGGAAGAGCATCCTGACATCAATTACTACTTGCTCTCTTGTCGATCCTCAATGTAGTGCGCGCGTCTTGCAGTCAAGTCTATCTAAAATAACTGTAAGAAACTAAGAGCTTTAGTGAATGAAGGCCTTGTTTGCATTTTGTATTATAACAAATTATCTGTTTCGACTGGCTTTGTTAAGTAGAACTATTTGTGGATAGAGGACTAGAGGCATGCATATTGGATGCTGCAATTTTCTTAATGAAGTAGAGCTGCCCTGAGTAAGAAATGCAAGATTTCTAAATATGATCTTAGTCGACGTGTAACTTTTTTACCTTCTGTTTTAAAACAAATCTAAAGAGCATCCGCCCCAACTATCGATATAATAATAGAATACATGTAGCCATTGTTGCAGACAAGAAATCAAGCATTTGATGGATAACTTCTCGTCTAGAATAAGAACAATCGAAAGTGTTGCCTTATTCTTGAATAATTTAGAATAAAATGAGCTGTACTGCATCAATAAGTTAGTTCAGCTTTGTAAAGCCATCTTTACAACTCTCTCTCTCTCTCTCTCTCTCTCTCTCTCT
>JAQFYQ010001476.1:0-13232 GCA_034694885.1 Buchholzia appendiculata | reverse complement strand
TGGTGAGATCAAATTTACAGATGATCAAGGTCTGATATATGCAGCAGTGACGAAGGACTGCAAAAGACCGGTGCTGTACCAAACGAGGCTGCCAATTTACTTAATGATAAGGTGAAATGAACTGAGGCGAAAACTCAATCAATACTACAAAACTCTGCCGTCTTTGTCACAACAGAATCATTTCAGAATCAGGATTGAATGCAAGCATCACGAGAGGTGGGCAGTCAGTGAAACAAGTAAAATAGTTGAAGTATCCCCGATAAATATTGTACCGTATATTTATAAAGTGAGAACGCCAAAATTGGAACGGGAAATATGCCGTTAACCAGACAAAACATTCAGTGAAAACGAGCGCGTGAAAACCAGTCACGAATGATGTTATGGATTGTTACACATCTGAGCTTGCCAGTAGCATAGTATGCATGCGAAACATGGACAATTATAACTCGTGCTTAATTGCAATGAATAAAATCGATTTAAATACGAAATGGTTATCAAAATAAAGTGTTTAAAGAATTTAGTTTAAGGTTTATCGTCTAGCATGTGCGGTATGCATGCAGCTATTTAATGGCAGGTCGGGTTTCAACCAGAAATTCTTACAAAGTACATTCGATACTACTTAGTGAAAGGTTGAACATTTTTAGCGCGTTCCTCGGCGCTATATAGACCGACCTGACGCTCGACCAATTAATTTATTCTCAACATTCATTGGCAATTTAATTAATTGTTGTTGCGACCGACTGGTACTTTCGAATTCCGGTTTAACCACGATTTGGCTAATTAAGAATACTAAGTATTAGGCACGGTTGCGAGGAGAGAAGGGCAAACGTCCTACAACACACGACCGTCCTGCTTGACTTTATCCGTCATGGTAGGCGACAGTCCTAACTCTGGGAGAGGGGTTGGATGGGAGACAGTCAAGCCCCCTAAATTCTAAAATAATTTTATTTCAGATCCGATTGAATAGCAAATTTTAAAAGATGAGAAAGTCCTAGATATAGAACTGAATATAAATTGTAGTAACGCCATCATTCAAAGCGAAATAGGCGAGGCGCTAAAAACAGAATACATTATATGCAATAATAAAAACATAATATTACATTAAATATATATATATATATATATATTAAAATTATAAATAAATTATTATAACGTTTATACGCATCAAAGAGATTCATCCTTAGTGCAAATTTATATATATGTACAGTCGAACATAACAAATCAGCAATTAAAAAAATTAAATAACTCCCCATTTACAGCATAAATCTGTTTAGTCAACCATCTACGTGCGCTACTGTTCCGATACAGCTATTCTTCCAACTGTCTCCTATACGCGTGCCACATTGGATTCTTGTTTACTAGAGTGGATTCGGTGAATTTGTAAATCGCTAGTATTGTATTTGCAAATTAGCAAAGACGTTAATTGTTAATTAACTTGTAGATTCACGCCGCAACAAGGCGGTTAGACTGGCACGAGCTGCTATCTATGCTTAGAGGGGAGGGGAGGAGAGAGGGAGAGGGGAGGGTAGGATGGGGGGGGGGGGACTGAACTGAAACAAAAGCGATGCATGAACTAACTTAACGATGTGAGAGACGGTTAGAAATGGCGTCCAAATATAGCATGAATGTTAAATAAAATAATTAGTCAGACGCTTAATATTTTTAAAGACGTAAATAAGTTACTATATGTGTCATGATCTGTCTGCGTATAGAATGAAAAGGCATTTCATAAGATTGTCTGATGCATTGTTTTTCATTATTTTGTTCTCCCTAACACGATTCTGTTATAAGAAGTACACTGGATGCGTCTCTTAACACAGACAACGATATTACGAGTGCAAAAATACTAAACTTATAACTGTTTTAAATCAACTATAAAAACGAAAAGGAAATTAAATCAATTTTACTCCAAGGACTTTTAGTCAATGCGCATCTCGACGCCGACCACAATCAGGCTATGCAACGACAGATGTAGACAGAGCAAGACAGACAATTTCAATGTAGACAGAGCAAGACAAACATTGTCACTGCTGTAGACAGAGTAAGACAGACATTGTCAGTGTAGACAAAAAAAGACAGACATTGTCACTGCTGTAGACAGAGTAAGACAGACATTGTCAGTGTAGACAGAGCAAGACAGACGTTGTAGACAGAACAAGACAGACATTGTCACTGTAGACAGAGCAAGACAGACAATGTCAGTGTAGACAGGGCAAGACAGACAATGTCAGTGTAGACAGAGAAAGACAGACAATGTCAGTGTAGACAGAACAAGACAGACATTGTCACTGCAGACAGAACAAGACAGACATTGTCACTGTAGACAGAACAAGACATTGTCACTGTAGAGACAGCAGGACAGACATCGGTCCGCAGTGTTGCCGATGCACGGATCACATTTCCAGTCGAGTAGCGGAACGGATTGGAAAGTTTAAAGCGTTGAAGAAAGGTTAAACCGAGTTGATAGAGATCACTGAACTGGAACGCCCCTACCAAGTCCCGCCCTTGTGCTATGCCATGCATACACACCGCTAGAGCGCCATTAGAAATAGCGCATCTCATAGGCTATGAAATTTATTTTCATAAAAAATTTAATAAGCGCGGCATATGAAAATAAATAAGAAATATTTGAAAATATTATTTTCACTATTATCGTTGCTATTAGATTACTGATTTAATAACTGCAACGACGACAGAATGTTCTGAAGCAATGAACTTTGTATAATTGTGTTATCAATAATTATTAAATGATTTAATAAATGTATAGAGCCAGACTAGATGTTGCAATTAAGAGCCATGAGTAGAGCAAGAATTTGATGAAAGTCACGTTATATATTTATCTACATTATTTATAATTATGATACATATACATAATTACAATGGTTATTTGCCGATAGAAGCTAATAGGAAGTTAAACTTTCGTCGTGGTCTATAGTGTCAACTCATTGAATTATCTTTGCTGTGTTTTTGTCCAAGGCAGATCAGGAAAGGGACGGAATTTTCATCAAATTAAAAAATAAGCACAAAAAACAGTGTGGTGGCACCAACATCATTGACCAGCATCAGTTCATACAGATTTTTTCGTTACAACTGAATATACTGCATTAACTTTACATTTGTACAAGTATGTTTGTTTATATTTAAAAGTGTGGACTTTCAGTTGGTTTGTATTGTCACTAATTTATTTTTATATTTTTGTATTTGTTTCTCTGCTGTACGATTGTTTGAAATAAATCTATAAGCTATATAATTATGCAACAAAAGTATTATTTTATTGAATATATTGAATCAAGCGAGATCGAGCAAAGAATGGAATTCAATTATGCGCTAAATCAAATAATTTAGCCTCGTTATTTAGCTTTGAATATTATTGATATTAAGTCATGCATTTGTTCATACGTAGATTTTAATTGCAGAATGCAGAGCTGAATGTCAATAATGTATAGGATTTAATTTATATGGAGACATAATACTGTACACAGGATCATAATGGACCACACTCAACATTTAAACTGATATGAAAAATGTAAAACCAATTATATACACAGTTACAACTAAAAAACAGGTGTTTTAATATATTATCCCATTTTTACTAAAAATCCATTTCGCAGCAACAATTGCAAATAAATATTAATTCATTAAACGAATCAATACACAATACTTTTAAAGATAATTGAGGAGTTCAGAAACAGCATTTACCTTCACTAAAAACTTTGAAATTTAATTTCCCGCCATAAGTTGCATCGATGTGGGCTAATTTTTGAAATACTTCGTGCCTTATTTTTAATTGGGATCCATTTAGTTTTGAAGTACTTAGTGCATATTGAAAAAATGTAGTCATTATTTTTCAACCGGATACGATATAATATGTATCATAATAATTATTATCATTATTATCATGCGCCTCGGAATGTCAGTGATGAAAGTCATGACACGCACGGCGCATGTGAAAGGAAATGCTACTTACTACATTATTATGTATACTAGAAAATTTAAAACCAACATAATCAATCGTAACCTTTTACAACAATACTATAGTAAACAATGTAATTATATATGAATAGTCATTAAATGTTAGATGTCAAGTGAAGATTTAGGCCTTATGAACAAATAAGAACTAACGACAGAAAGTTTACAAAAGGCTATAAAGAAACTATCAAATATATATAATATATATATTGCATTTTTGCAGAAGGATGAATGAACTACGCACTATATGGCGATTAATGCAATTATTAGTTATCAAATTTTAGTGTGTGCTAACAGTAACTTTGCATGCTGATATACAGTGTATTGTATGCTGAATATCTATGCTGATGTATGCGATGTATATGCCGAATGAGTATGCTTGTATGCAATGTATGCTGAACTATGCAAGATAATTATATAAACGGCAATCAATTATTTTAATCGACATCCATAGCACACTTATGACCGTACATTTCCCATTGACATAATGCGTCTATAATTTTAAAGTTAGATATTGTCTTAACTAGACAGATTTATATACTTTTATTTCGCTTTCTGTTTGCTGCATAATGCATATCCTACGGTACATATTTCAGTGTATGCACTTGCTGCATTCAATCTAACATACAAATATGACGCTATAATCAGCATTCCTCGATTTCGTCCCAGCAATTCAAGTCAAGACGCAGTTTTAATCAATGACACAGCTTACGTCATGACGCAGTCTTAATCAATGACACAACTCGTCATGACGCAGTTTTAAAGAATGACACAGCTTACGTCATGACGCAGTTTTAATGAATGACACAGCTTAAGTCACGACGCAGCTTTAATCAATGACGCAGCTTAAGTCATGACGCAGTTTTAATGAATGACACAGCTTAAGTCACGACGCAGCTTTAATCAATGACACAGCTTACGTCATGACGCAGTTTTAATCAATGACACAGCTTACGTCACGACGCAGCTTTAATCAATGACACAGCTTACGTCATGACGCAGTTTTAATGAATGACACAGCTTACGTCATGACGCAGTTTTAATGAATGACACAGATTAAGTCATGACGCAGTCTTAATCAATGACACAGCTCGTCATGACGCAATTTCTGGTCATTATCATCATCCCAAGTTCACGATTGACTGCTTATTACGCTATTAGTCCTGCAAGTCAGATTTGTCTTACCATTAACGGCTTTACGCTCCATTGCGTTTCTTACGATCAAGATATGCATTCACATGTGCATTAATGACCAGCATACAACCTGTTGATAATTAGTGCACTGAATGTGACATCATGACACGATGTAGTCATGTATGTGGATACCAACATCAGGGAACTATTAACGAGGTTGAATTAAAGAAGTTTTATTGACATACACTGCAGGCAGAATTCATTTTAACGTCCAGCTCCAACATCGTATGCACTTTAAGGTTAAGCATTTTAAAATTTAACTGCAGATAGCTATAATTGACAACTTTCAAAGCAATATGCAGTGTACTCTAGCACATCTGTAATATATGTTTTATTCGCCAAATTAGCGGTAGTATAGAACAATGAAAGCTATGTGAAGAGAAAAAGTGAGAGAACAACTAAACTTTTACTAATCTAGTAATGCATGCGACAAAATTAAAGGTATGCAGATAAACGTATTCGGCAAATGCCAGCAGACAAAAATGTAGCAAATCTTACAACGTCTCTCAAGTTAACCCTTTCAATATGCACCGTCCCAGGATTACCATGAATATAATTATGGCAATTATTACTATGACTCTAAGCATTTCTATTATTATGACTATACTACTATATGTACCATTACTGTTGTTACTATTTAATAATATTACAGAAACAATACGCTACGCAGACGATTATACTCTCATATTCTGTATTTTATCATAAATTGATAAATTATAGCAATTTAAGATCAGTTTGATCAAGATTAATTGTAATCACATAGTGTAAATACATTTAAATTAGACTGTATTACTAAAGTCACGGTAGAAAAACAACGATAGCGAACTGAACAAATTAATATTTCCCTCAACTGTATATCGTGATAATCTCCATTAGCACACAAGGATAATTATACAAATTACCTCAATAACCTAAATTTATAATAATCAATTATATAATTATACCCTCAGTTAAAATAGAGCAAAATAAAATTAGTGGACAATAATATAGTCTTATTCGATGTATAAAATGACTGTAGTTGACTGTTCGAAATATTGACCGAATAAAAGATATGGAACTAAATAACTACTATTATTAGTAAAAAATCCCTGGGATTCGAAAAGGTTACATTCAGCATAGCACAATTAGAGGTTCGCTATACACAAATTCAGTTTTAAAATGGAAATTACAAACTTTTGAAATACAATGACCGCTTGCATTCAATTAAAAACAAATAAAGGATGTAATTTGCATATAGGGTGAAACTAAACCTTGTTTCACAGTTAATTTTAATGTTTTTTTCCAATTTTTAAGTTAAAATATATAAGCACTCAGCTCTCGTACGGCACATGCATGTCTTCCTCTTGTTATCAACAGCACAACATAGAATATGGGACAACAATGTCAAACAACAACATAAATTGATACTAGGAAATTATATTGTTCTTAATTGTAAAAAATAATTATACAAATTAAATTTTAGTAGATAAAAAATTATAGTGTGTTTTTGTGCTGATAGTATTGTTCTCTAATATTTCTTTTCTCCTCATATATTTTGCATTGTTCTATATGCTACCGTTTATTTGGTGAAATTAAATATATATATATAGATGGTTAGAAAGCTGATGGGGTTAACTCCGAATTGTCTAAATTGTTCATTGTCCAAACCTGCGCCTAAATTAATAGCAAACAATTTTCTAAAAGCAATAATTCTCTAAAAAGGTGAAGCTCAGTCAAGATTTCAAGACAGAATAGCAGTGCCATTGTGAGACTAGGGAAAAGAGTTTTTAAAGGGGAGGGACAAAAATTACATCAAAGTTGCTATGCACATTCCTGCTTCCTAATTGCCATGTTTGCAATTTCAAAAACAATATTATGATTGCGAGTGCAGTTATTGTTATATTAACGTCATTTTATTGTAGCATGTCTAATTTATATGATTATTCCCTCACAATTAATTATTTAAATAACTATATATATGTAGCAGACACCCTACAGTTTCATTGCGGCTCATTTAAACACGATTTATTTCTACATATTGTTTTACTGCTAATAATATCTAACGAACTAATTAAACTAATTAAACTAACAATACTAACAGGACTACAAACAATATGCTAAAATGCAGAAATGCGTGACAGAATAAGATTAAGATAAAAAATCAGCACAAAAATAATATTGATTCTGATCACAATGATATTGATACTGAGAATAAAACCAATAAATCATAATATAAAATTGACTATACTGTATCTATCAAGCAAATTTTGCAATAAAAACGAGTTCGTTTATTGCAATAGAAAAATCTATGAGTTCTCTCAACATCGAGCAAACGATGACGTGAGCAAACGTGAGTGAGTAAACCGTGAGCAAACGATGACGTGAGCAAACGATGACGTGAGCAAACAACGATGACGTGAGCAAACATTGACGTGAGCAAACGTGAGTGAGCAAACCGTGAGTGAGCAAACCGTGAGCAAACTTGAACTAATGTTTGAACCAATCGGATCGTTGTTTAGAAGAATACATGTATAACAGAAAATGTCAGAAATCTTTTACCAATTATCTTGTAATTGAACTTTGTAGGAACATCGAGAGGCTACTTATGCATTATTTCATTGGTAATTCGCGATACCACTCTAGCGCATGCGTGTTTTTTTGTGCTGATAGTTATTCTCTTCCTCTTTCTCTTCATATTTTGCATTGTTCTATGCTACCGTTTATTTGGTGAAACTAAATATATATTATAATATGAACTGATTAACCACTGCCAACCATTTACAGGGTATAGCGTGATATGAAGCAACTGCAGCCGTTGAGTTGAATGTTATCATATATTTATGTTCCTTCTGTCGAGACTACTGAACTTTCTGTTGAATCTGTGCTATCCTTCTTGTTTGGTGAAATAAAATATCATAGCAAAATGTGGATGCCTTGGGTATACAACATCCTGTGCATTTATTAAACACGGCTGCAAATACTGAATGCATAAATCTGTTAGTAACAAACAAGCTGTACCTATCTGAATGCATACATATTTCATTCATATATCAAGCTGTACCTACCTGGGTGCATAAATCTGTTGTTCATATATCCCCCGTGCCTGGACAGCAGCCAGGAGTAGTATGACGACACGGAGTCCGGCCGATGCATGCCACCTCCCGCCGCTGGATGCGTGCCCGGGTGCGGAAAGTGCACATCTCCGGGGTACATATGCCCAGGTGGAATGGAGTGGATGTCTGGAAAAGACGGCATGACTGATGCAGGTAATCTCATTAATCCATGCTGCTGCTGATGCTGAGCTGCCTGTTGAAGTCTGGGATCAGCCATACTAAGTGGAAGCATTGTGATCGGCCGCATCGAGTTCATCCGGGACAGCAGAGGATTGTCTGGATATGACTGAGGTAATCCGTCCGGTTGAAAACCAACCTTTGGCGTGGAATATTCTGGATCGACCTTGGTGGGATTCGTGCGTTCCCGGTATGACTTCACGCAGCTAGATGGAAAGACCGGGGCGCGATCTAGGTGCTCGCGAACTTTGTCCGAATCAGAACTCCTACGATGCATGTCCTGGTCGCCATCTTCGTGAACGTGGTGGCGTTCCCGCGCAGTGTCACGTGATTCTCGGACGCTACTGTCACTGGAAGTGCTGCCTCCGCCACGGATCCCGTGATCCGGATCGTCTCGAGGGGAGTTCGAACTGATCCCAGATCTCGACGTCTCCTGACAGCGTCGCTTTGTCCATCCAGAATTGCTACTTTCTTTGGTGCTAGACAGATTGGAAGAGATCTTTTCATCCGGAAAAGTCCGACATATCGGCGAGCGTAACTTTGAGGATAAAGAGATGGATTCCTCTGCAGACGGTGATGTGTCAGACGAGATGAGGGAGTCAATGCTGAAGGAACTCATTCTCTTCGTTGGTCCTCGAACCAGACCTTGCATTACGGGCATCATACCGACCAAGGAGTCACCAAACTACAATCCAAGTCTTCGGCGCTTGAAGAGTGAGTCCGTACGCTTTGCTTCTTCCACTACACGACCTAAAAGTATCGCATCTCAATCGGTCCAACTAAACTATTTCATTTAGACAAAGTTAATCGCAGCTAAAACAACCGATTGGTACGATTTATTACCGTTCGATTACAGACTACCACCACGATCATTGACCCGACCAACAACCGCGACACTGCTAATTAATCTTGAGAATTTAATCGGATTTCACTTTCATCTGATCAGCGCGTTAAATGGGAGGACAAAGAGGAAGAGGACAGAAGTGATAGGAGAGCGTTGGATGAGTGATTGAGCTCTGTGTATCGTCGTCGTTGGCTTCCAAGCCTCTTCTATCTATCTCTCTAACGCGGTAGGACATTTGTGCAGCAGGCGGGCACAAAGAGGCGGTGACAATGTAACCAAGCCGCTGATTGGTTGGTTTGGTAAGCGTTGCGGCTGCGAAGAGGTAATTGACCGCTGCAGGCGGTGCGGTGGCTCGTTCAGCGACGCGAAAGAAGGACAATTAAATTTCGTGTCGGCGCTCTGAGCTTGTTCCAAGCTCTTGTTGACAAGCGACACTCCAATGACAATTGTTCCACGGGGAATTCAGATAATTAATTACGTCCAAATTGATGCGTCGCCGCAGTAGTCTGTAAACGATTGGATTTCGTTTCATAAGATGGTTATTTAACTATCGGAAACTGATCAATTACAGGGCTTCAAGACGTGATTAAGTTGACTCAAGTTGTTGTGACAGATATAACAAATTATATTATAACATGAAAGACAACTTTTTAGTCTTAGCGCCAATGACGATCAAGCAATCTAAAACATTTAATACGACATCAGTTGAGATCGTGTTTGGGGAATATTGAAACACTTTACCTTAGTTGCAAATTATACCCCCACATACGTACAATACGATTCCTGAAGACGAAAATCAACATTTCTGGAATTCAGCAAACCCTGGCCGCCGCGATTCCACATCCGCTTTCTGAATTTTCTCAAGAGTTATATTAGATGTTGAATAAACGGCGTAATTCTGAAAAACCTTGTAAAGATAAATCTGAGTTGATATTGAAATATGTGCTTTTAATGTTGACAACGTGTTTTATTTGCTAAACGTTTAACCATTAAATTAAAGAACTAATGGACAAATGAGCTTGCATTCAAATTTACAGTTAGTTGATTCAGATCCATGGTGCTGGATAAACACACGTATGATTTCAAATCCCGCAGTACCTTCGATCAGAGTGCCAATATAAACCGTTTATCACTTCAAACTTCGATATTTCTTGGCTGTCTGTTTTCATCACCCAGCAACATCCGTTCCACGACGATATATTACCTGCGTAATTACGAAGTGAGGACATTGCCTGCATGTGACTTGTGCTGTTGGAATGAGCAGCGACGTCCATCTACTGACGCAGCAGCCACTTTGCTGTCGCTACTCTCTCTGCAGGGCCACATCTACGCTTATTTAATAGCTAATGTCACCGATTAACGTCAACGTTTCCCCACGTTATGGATCGAGTGGGCGTGGCGAGGGAAGCCATTGTCTGATGGGGGGGGGGGGGATAGCGTTGGGGACGGCGTCCGGACACCTCCCGTTGATTTCTCCACTGAAAGACCGGGGCTGCAGCGCTCGACCCCAGTATCCGTGATACCTTTGATAGGCTGGATTCAACCGAGCGCGGATAAAAGGTATTCTAAGCCGTCCAATTTACTTGATTGACTGACATCGGCGGGTCAAAGGTTAATTATTCCCGGATATCTGTCCGCTAATAATGTTCTCTTGGTTCGAGGAACGGAAAGGGGGGAAGGGGTGGGGATCGGGGGGGGGTGACAGGGGGAAGCACTTTGTTGCAGATGTCGAGACTTAGTTTAGATGCTAATGAGAAAGTCTGGTTAGCACGGTGAAGGGGATTGTTCCTCTTAATTAAACAATGAATACGTGACGCGGGAAATGGGAGATTGATAATTGAAATCACGAGCGTGTTGATGTGCGTGGAATTTTGAAACAATATTCAAAACTCTGACGCAGCTGCAAATATTATCTGTATTGTATGCAATTGGAGATTTAAAAGACAAAGCAGAAAGTGGTTGTGTAATTTAATATAAATATTGCTAAAAGTGAAGAGCGTGGACGGAGCTTGGTTTCAGGGTTGTAAAGCTAAATTCCAACATTTCTGCTTCAGTGCTTCGGAACGGAGGTACGACGAGAAGTCAAATTATTATTTCCTTCACGTTTAAATTTTCAACAAGATTTGGGCTGAGGAGGCTAGGGCCAAAGATCCTGCATATAGTTCCCTTATTTTTCGGGCTGCCTGGTTCTGTTATTTTTTGCCTAAATTATTAAAATTGGTCAGTTGATATGCTGCAGTTTGAAAGTTGGTGCAGCTGCGGAAATCATGTTGCTACATGTGGTGATAGTTGCAGAGGAATATTTTCCTTGCAGTAAGTTTTGAACAGTTAACAGAAAATAAATTACGAAAGCAAAATATTTGTTATACGACTAATCATTAATAATAATTATAATAATAATAAAATATTTGTTTATACGACTAACTAATGATGGTAATAATAAAACAATGACAAAACGTTCTATTTGTCGTCAACTTCATTGTCAGCACAGGTTCAATACATTTTGCAAATGGACAATACGGTTCTTGATGTCAATATTTTTTATACAATAATTCTGATTTAGTAATTTAGTACATTTATATGATTATTATATACAAATAGCTCTTCTAGTTTTTTCAACGGGGAATCTGGGTTTTACTGTACATTCAAACAGAATGAAGGGTACAACGATTTCATTTTTTAAATATATAAGTAAGGATTTCGCTCTAATTGTTCAATTTTGAACTTCAATAGACAAATCTCATGACAATAATATGTTTATAAAGATTCGATTGATCATATAATCTACAACTATGAAACCTTTGTGTATACTTTGAGTTGATATTTTGTTTCTGTCGTTAACTTTCACGTTCTATTGAGTGAAGTGTATAACTGCTTCTATGCGTTCTATTTATTTTGACGGCTATGCTTCCATTGCTTCTTGTTCAATCTACAGTATAATTGGTGTTTGTTTTTGCACCACTATCAATTTATTGTGACGAATTAAATATATGATTATAATAATAATAATAATATGACCAATGCCCTAATCTATCAATGAAACGGGTCAGTGACGAATCATCGGAAGACATCTGTTCGAAAGATTAAATATCGAGAATTTCATATCGAAAAAAAACATTTAATCGAAAATGAAAATCGTCGAAACTACGGTATATATTGTATTTTAGAATTATCGAAAAAGTCGTCTCATCGAATGGACAAAATTAATAATCAAAATATATAATATATCGAAATTTTGAGATACCGAAAAAAACATTTAATTTAAAGGAAGAATTATTGAAAGGAAAATTCATCAAAATTGTGAACCATCGAAAAAGACATTACATCGAAAATATAAATTATCGAAAAAGCATCGAACGAACAGAAAACGAATACTTAACAAATTATCGAAAAGACATAAAACATTAATTTTGAATTGAAAAGGTAATTAATAAAACACCACATCATCCAAAAGTCATGACATTGCCATTAAAGAGCCGTGCATTAAATGTTCAAGTCCTAACGAAACATCTGAGTGTTTAATTACAGTTTATTTTAGTTAGGCCTGTTACCTGTATACCGGAAAAATTTGATTCAACTCACTTGTAGATGTTATAACAGTATAGTAAATTATCGTGGTCTTACAGATAATTAGCTTAACGAGTTAAATAATGTGGGCAAGTTAAATAATTTTGTCAAATGGCGAATGGCATTTATATTAACATTGTATGTAATTGCAATGAGGATATAAGCATTTAATTGGAGCACGACGGTTCATTGACGTTTTATGCAACGTCGTGCTCCAAATAAAACATGTTACATGTATAAAACTCCGTTATTTTTCAAAATATTCAAATAACCAGCTTGCTTATCCGTTTAAAGGCATTTCTTGTCAATAACAGTGACACTGTTGATATAAAATCAGGGTGGGATTTGTCGGGGGGGGGGGGTTGGGGGGGGGGGTTGGACCCCCCTGG
>JAQFYQ010001475.1:0-13244 GCA_034694885.1 Buchholzia appendiculata | reverse complement strand
GAGACATACAGATAGAAAGACATGTAGACATAGTCTGACAGACAGATACAGACAGACAGACGGACAGACAGACATGAATACAGTCTGAAAGACAAAAAGACAGACAAACAGACCCAGAAAGACACAGACAAACAGACAGACAGACTGACAGACAGACATAGTCTGACAGAAACACAGATAGAGATAGATCATAACACAGAGACAGACAGACAGAGAGATCAGAACAGAGAGGCAGACAGAAAGATAGATCAGAACAGAGACAGAGAAACACACAAAGATAGACAAACAGATAGATGAGAACAGAGAGACAGACAGACCTCCTGACAGACACAAGCGGATGAAGTGTTTCCAGTGGACTGACAAAGTCCATTGTTCAGACACGGAGCAAGATCACATCCGGTCAGACGTCTCTGACAGTGGACTCCCATCCATCCGTCCGCACACACACACCGGTAGTCATTCACCAGCTGGACACAGTCCACAGAGCCTGGCTTGGAACATGGGGAAGAGGAACCTGAAATAATAATAACAAAACTGTTTCAATTACGGTTGAAGCACGTAATTCAACGTCAAAAGTTATGATTTTTAAGCTATCTTTGGTGAAATTTCTTGCTGAAACTATTCTGCTTCATTCGCTCAGATAAAACTACGTGCTGACCAGTTCGAGCTGAAGCTGAACTGCATATAACATTACGGAATAGAAGTAATACCAAAGAATTGTGGTCCTTATATTCGGTTCCAAGTTCAATTAATGAACAAAATGTTTCAAATATTATTCTCCATGAAAATCGACCGTTATGACTCACATTCTGATAACTTTATAACAGTACGATAACCAATATTTTGCTTCAACCCACCCACGACCATGGTAGGTAAACAGAACTTTGGGAATCATCTAGTAGCCAAAAATCTTTCTACAATACCAACAAGCAACTAACTGTCGTATAGACAAACCACCGAAAAGAAACACTTCGACGACGACAATAAGAAAGACTACAACTCTGTGAAAGGCTGCAAATCACTGCCGCCTGTGCTGCTACTCACATTCGTTGATGTCCGCCTCACACCTTTGTCCCGTGAATCCACCTGGACACCTGCAGTGGAACCCATGGATCTCATCCACACAAGTTCCTCCATTGCCGCAGACAATCTCGGAGCAGTCATCCATGTTGATCTCACAGAGGAGACCGGAGGTGCCAGGGGGACAAGAACATTGGAACGAGTTGACAAGGTCATGGCAAGTACCTGAAACCCAAGAATTAATAACAACATCAGGTTCAGAACATTATCTCAGTAATGAATATCATGATTCTAACTATCATGAAAATATAGATATCAAATCTTCCTAAGGTTTAACTCTGTACTATTGGAAAGTGTTCAATTAGAGACGAGGTATTGAGATACAAAATGGTTGTAAAATACATGATGATACATTTTACAATTTTGAAGAAACAAATTCTACTGTAATTAATCAATGCAATAATATAATCAATACCTCCATTTTGACATGGTTTGGAATTTTGGCATTCATCGATTTCTTGTTCACAGTTCTTGCCCTGGTAACCAGCCAGGCAAGTGCACATGTAGCCGGCAACCAGGTCCGTGCAGGAAGCTCCATTCAAGCATGGAGTGGATAGACACTCGTCGACCGCAGTCTCACAGTAGCTGCCCGTCAGGCCCGGGGGACAGAGGCACTGATGGGAGGAGCCTGTGTTCCTACATGTCCCTCCATTCAAGCACAGAGCTGTCATCTGCACTCCTGCAATATAGGGGAGATATGACAAAGTTGAAATATGACAGAGAACATATGACAAAGTGGAATATATGATAGTTAAAAATGCGACAACTACAAATACCAAATACCATCATTACACAACAATGTCATCATCAACCGCTTATATTCTACTATTTACTTTCAGAATATGTCCGTTTTGAGCACTGGTATAGCCTATTAGAGAACAAAAAAAAATTAAAATCTTAACATTTTTTAAATAAAGCCAGTACAGAATTCAATGTATTCAGCAACGCTCAGAAGCTGATTGCATTTTTAGTCAAATAGTTGCATGCATTGCATGCTTTATGATTAAAACAAAGCTGTAGGGCTTACCTTTCAGTGCAGCTGCATGTGCGCATGACGTCATTCTGACATCACAGGTCCTGCCAGTGTACGACTGACGGCAAGTACACGTGAACCCGTCCCTGGTCTGCTGACACGTTCCACCATTCAAGCATGGAGACTTGCTGCACCAGTCCTTGACTTCTCCACATACTGGTCCCGTGAACCCAGAGGAACACTTGCACTGGAAGCTGCCTGGGCTGTCCAGACAAGTCCCCCCGTTCAGACATGGCTTGGACATGCAGGACTTGATGGGATGTTGACATTGCTGTCCAGTGTAGCCAGGGTTACACAGGCACTGGTAGGAATCAATCCCATCCACACAGGTTCCATGGAGACACACGCTGTACAAGAACAAGAACAAAACTGAAAAGAACAAGAACAACACTGCAAAGAACAAGCACAACACTGCAAAGAACAAGAACAACACTCCAAAGTTCAAGAACAGCACCACAAAGAACAAAAACAACAATGCAAAAAACAACCGATTAAACGAGTGTAGAATGAAAGATTAATATTTCGATAGTTGCTCAAACAAAGGTCTCCTGTTCAATAAAAAATATTTTTCATTAGGAAGGATTTACTGCCTCAGGAAAATAATGAAATTTACCAAGTTCAATATGCTGCACCATAATTTTTTTATTAAAAGATGTCATGATTATATTAACTCAAGAATGTGTCTGATTCCAAACTTCTAGCCATAATATTACGTTACCAACTCTAGTTAAAACAATCAGTTTTCTATAATAGTTGATAACAAATATGAAATAGTCTATGCAAAATGTAATGTTTATTTACCTTGGTGTGCAATCATTGTCATTGACTTGACAGAGGGCGCCACTGAAGCCTGGCTGGCAGTCACAGAGGAAAGAGTTGACATAGTCCCGGCAGGTGGCGTTGTTCTTGCACGGACTGCTGGTACACTCGTTCACGTCAACCTCACAGCGCTGTCCAGCAAACCCTGCCACGCACTCACAACCGTATCCTCCTCCTTGAGCCTCCACACACCGACCACCTTGCAGGCACACATCTGGAACAACAGACAGACATACTTTTTAGAATAACCTATATGCTGCTGAGATCTAATTGAGCAAGTACGCGCACTTTCTGAATATTTAACATGCACAATCTTCCATCTTTTCTCATCTTCTAACCAAGTTCAAGTTCTTCATTTATTTTACAGGTGACATACGGAATTAGGCATCAAAGATTACTAATAGACCATAGACATCTATACAATGTGCAGTGTTAGAGTAGCTGTCTTTATAGTATCTTATGGAAATAACATCATGAATGTTTATCTTACTCAGATATTTTATGTTTAGTTTTCCAGTAAGAATTTTTTCACAAACCAACATCTAGATAATACTTATCATCAAATTATTTTGATCTTACTAACAGTTGACGACTTACTTGATCTACAATCGTTGCTGTTCTTCTTACAGTTCTTCCCCTCTGATCCTGGCGGGCAACTCCTGCAGACAAAGGAACCCACTGTGTTTATACACTCGTTGCCATGACTACAGGCTGATGACGTAACGCATTCATCGACGTCATCAGAACAGAACCGGCCTTTGAAACCGGCTGGACAGCGACAAGTGTAATCTTTGTAATCAGGATTAGCCACACACTGAGCGCCATTGAGACATTTATGCACCCAGCAAGGATTCACACGTGAAGCACAGTTTTCCCCAGTGTAGGAAGGATCACAGATACACTTGTACGCCCCGGCAAGGCTGACGCAATGACCGTTCACACAAGGATTGTTTACACACAAATCAATGACGTCATCACATGTTGCACCTACAATCAATCAAATTTAACAACTAAGTTTTAATTGATAAATAATTATAATAACATTCAACAAAATACTCAAAACTCATATGATATCCTTTTCCATTAGGGCTAATTAGCCCAGTGACGTCACGGGTTACAATAGCTCACCGTGCTCGTTCACGTGCTCGACCGCACAAACAATGATACTGCTTGTGTCAGGAAGGGCATCCGTCCAAAACTTCTGCTTCAATAAATCTAAAATGGCAGTGTAATACATAATCATATTTTTGTTGAACTAACAACCTTCCAGCCGTGTTGAAGAAAACTTTGGTTTGCTGTTTCCATACTCAATCTAGCAATCGAAACCCTAACTGATAACTACTTGTCAGTATGGACAGATGTCTGAAATGGATGCCTAGCTTTAGCAAGGCAACGAAGCTCAAGACTTAATACAAGCCGAAGCATTTCCAAATTCGAAAAGTTTCAGCATTTCTCTATTACATTGAATTAATGGAGAAATGAGTAATAGAGAAATGAGTAATAGAGAAATGAGAAATAGAGAAATGAGAAATAGAGAAATGAGAAATAGAGAAATGAGAAATAGAGATAAAAGTAATAGAGAAATGAGTAATAGAGAAATGAGAAATAGAGAAATGAGAAATAGACAAATGAGAAATAGAGAAATGAGTAATAGAGATAAAAGTAATAGAGAAATGAGTAATAGAGAAATGAGAAATAGAGAAATGAATAATAGAGAAAAGAGTAATAGAGAAAAGAGTAATAGAGAAATGAGAAATAGAGAAATGAGAAATAGAGAAATGAGTAATAGAGAAATGAGTAATAGAGAAATGAGTAATAAAGAAATGAGTAATAAAGAAATAAGCAATAGAGAAAAGAGCGAAAAATTTAAGGCACGTTCGCCAACAATTCTTAATAAATCAAAGTGCAACTAAGCCGAGTCACACACGTAACAAATGACATGTCATGACCTGTAATTGAGGACAAAGCTTCAACAAAAAATGACAATGAAACCAAAGATCATCATCATTGACATCACTGCTGAGGGTGACAAGTGCAACAATTGATATGTGAAATGTAAACGTAACACAATCACTTGAGATTAACTGCTACAACAAGATTGAATGTTTGGGATAAATTCTGCACCTGTGTATCCTGGAGTGCAATTGCACTTGTGCACTCCATCCACACTTGTGCAGCTCCCGTGCACACAAGGATTCGAGTCACAGAGGTCAACCGGTGCAGTGCACAACTCACCGGTGTACCCGCTTGCACATGTGCAGTCAAACCTAAGCAACAAACATTCCAAGGGTACTTTCAAGTAAAACATGAAGACGTTGATGAGTTTCCTTAAGGCAGGTCGTAGCAACAGCACAAGATATCAACATCGTCATTCATCGTCATCGTCGTTGTCGTCATCATCATGATAATGATCATCATAGTCATCATCATGATCATCATAGTCGTCATGATCATAATCATAATCATCATCATCATCATTATCTTAATCATCATCATCAACAATGACAACAACAACATTAAATGATAGATTTCCTTTTCAGGTACGTTTCCTTATAAATCAAGAAGGATCAATGACTGCAAATTAGTTACCTTTCCACTGCTAAGGAGGCAGCTAGACTAGAAGACAGGCAGCTAGAGAGAAATTTGGAGAGACAGCCATAAAGGCAGGTATAGAGATATGTACAGAGACAGATAGATAGACAGATAGAGAAAAAGGCAGAGCGACACTAACCTGTTTATCCCATCTATGCAGCTGCCAGCATTCTGACATGGATTACTACTGTAAACAGAAAACAATCAGCATTACAACATTGTATTCAAATGTTTCAGGCAAAAATATAAACTACATCATGTAAATAGAACTTTTCACTTAACTATTAGTCAACGCTAGGTAGTACTTTTAACAAATCTATCATCAAGTATTGTCTGAACGTGGATCGAATTACATTACTATAATTTATTCAAATCATCGTCATCATCATTAGTGCTCTGCCTGAAGGCAGGTCCCTGGTATCCATTTTCTCCACAACTCCTCCGCTTTCCTTTACATTTACACATATGATTCCTCCTTGCCCTCCATCAGTTCATGAAGCATACTCTGTCTCGGTCTTCCTGGTCCTCTCCTTCCCTCAATTCTGCCTTCCAGCACATATTTCATCGTTATTCAAATATTCTAGTCAAATGTGAAAGTCAGATAAGCAAGTCAAATAAGCAAGTCAAATATGCAAGTCAGATAAAAAGTAAAAAATGCACGTCAGAGAAGCAACTCCGATAAGCAAGGGTTTGACAAGATTTTTTCAAACAGATCAAAAACAGTAAAGTTTATTTATGATCACTCTTCATTTTGGATTTCATAACCAACATCTAGAATGTATTTATTTTGTAGAGTGCACTTGAGCCAAGAAAACCGCATGAAACCTAATCATTCAAAGTCGCTTATAAAACACCTCAAACTTTACTTATAATACAAGTATAACGAGTAGATTTGATGATTTCTTTTTAAATCTTGTCGAGTACAGATCCCCTCCATTTCTTACCTGCACTCGTTGATCTTGGAGGCACAAAGGTAATCATGATATCCCTGAGGACAGATGCACCTGAAGGAATTGACGAGATCCACACATTCACCGCCGTTCTGGCAGGGATTGGACTTGCATTCATCCACCTCCTCCTCACATTGAACACCTCGGTAACCTGGAGGAAAAATGAGCTTTGCTTCATTGCATGACAAAAGGCATGTTCTGTAACTAAATGTTAAAATAGACACATTTGACTATTAGTAAACCATAGAATTTGAGATTTCCGTCAGTTATTTATTTAGCAATAAACACCCTTTCTGAATATCATTGTTCAAATCAGAAGTTGCATTATTCATGTAGACTTATAATTTCTGCAGTCAGGTTGTACTCATAATTTCTTTAATTATTTTCAAATTAATTCAAAATTTACCTGTAAATGTTCAAACTAGATGCGTTACCTAGGGGGTGACCTAGCTATCCATTATTGATTACTCCACAGTGAGAAATCAATTCAGTTATCCAACTTTAGATTGCAACTCATCAAACCGGCCTTGTGCACAAAAGAAAGAAGTGCAGAAGACAACAAAAATTGAGCCATAACAATGATTTGCCAGAGTAATATTACAATACCATTCTTTATTACAAGTTGTTAAAGCCGTTCAAAGAGCAAGTTTATTATTTAGGTCAAGGCCGATAAGTTGACAAAGGTCAAAGAAGACTAACCATCGACACAGAGGCAGCTGAACTTCCCTCGCGCATCCAAACACTGCATAAATCAACAATCAATCATTATTCAAATAAGCTAATGAGAATTAATCTTCTTTAAATTCTACAAGCTTTTCCTTGATACAGATTACATCCAAACATTTCATGATTGACCATAACGCATCACGATAACTTATCATCAGTATGCTGAACATGACAGTTACATGCATTGAATGCTTTGTGAGTACAACAACACGACTCCATGAATCCATCAGTCGATCAGTCCACGACCCAATTGATGGAAGCATGGGGAGGAAGCGCACTTCATTGATATTTATCTCTGTAACACAGGCTACTTACAGTGCCCTGATGGAAGCAGAGGGAGGAAGCGCATTCATTGATATTTATCTCAGTAATTAACACAGGCTACTTACAGTGCCCTGGTGGAAGCATGGGGAGGAAGCGCACTCGTTGATATTTATCTCACACCGCTCCCCTGTGAATCCGTCGGCGCAGTCACAGCGAAACGATCCCGGCGTGTTGACACAAACTCCATCGTGTTCACACAGTGACAACCAACCTAGAGTTCACAAGTTGACAAGCAGATTATAAAAGTTCACAAGAATAATAATCTCTTTCAAATAAGCAGAAAGCAAAAGAAAAAATGTGCATGAGTGATCGTACAGCTGTCTATCAGATATGAGACTGTATGATGCTCACTCCATGGTGCAATTTCATGCAGGAAAACTTTACTAACATTAAATGTGTATAAACTATATAGCAACATTTAAGTTCTCTTCAAGATTTCCACACGAAGAACTAGCAATAAGAAGATGTGAAGAGAAGGAAACAGGATAAGAGAGGAGGAAGAGAAGAAGGTTCGTACTTTCGAGGCACTCGTTTGAGTCCCTTGTGCAGTCCTCTCCGCTCCAGCCCGGGGGGCAGGAACAGATGTAGGCACCGTTGATCGGCGACGTTTCACAGATAGCACCGGCCTGGCAGGGAGAGCTGACACAGGCGTCGTCCAGGTGACAACGTAATCCTACAGACAACAACAACACAGAGACAATGTAGACAACAAGACAACATAGAGACAACACCGGCCTGACAGGGCGAGCTGACACAGGCATCGTCCAGGTGACAACGTAATCCTACAGACAACAACAAACAACATAGGCAACGTGGAGACAACAACAACAAGATGGGCAACATAGACAACATGGACAACAATAACAAGATAGGCAACATTGACAACAACAACAAGATAGACAACGTAAAGACAATGTAGAGACAACAAGACAACATAGACAATATGGACAATCACACAGTGATTCACAGTTAGTCTACGCGACTGTTGGTGTGAAGTAATTCAGTTCTAGCATATAAAGCACAAGATCGCTGGTGCATAGTGATTTACCGATACATGATTATGCACAACATTCTTGGTGCTTATGTGACGACTAATAATTAATGCAACAACAGACCTCCAGAGTTAAATTTGACTCAAATCTATTCAGATAGTTCTCTCTTATGTTGATTGCAAATAAAGTTTCTTAAGAGAGATGAATAATTTCTAAAAAAAATTCCGTTGCATGAGGCACAAGCCAACTTTTATACAGAAATTATTACTAAGCTGTCTGCATCTTCTATATAGCAAATAAAAATAAACCATCAAACAAGCTATGTATAATGCAAGGCAGGCAATTAATGATAGCATATTTTTAGATGGAACCTTTTTTACAATATATCCATACAAAAGCAGCGATGTATTCAATATTGTCGTACAGGCTAATCAGTCTGTATATAAAGAGAGACTGGTGTGCGCCGGCTTTCTGTCTCTGATCCCAGACAAGTAGATTATTAGAAACATCTGCTAAACAGTCTGATTGATGTCCCCACAAAGATGACAATTATCCCGTCACGCCCCACTGATCACAGGCCCGGGCCAGACACAGTTACAATGACTTTTAAATATAGCAACAAGAAACGTCGCACGCGCCTATACACAGAGTACACACGCGCGCACACACGCACACACATACAAGCAAGCATAGCGACACACGCACACCGAGGAGTTGAAGCACGCGTCTGAGTGTGTGACGGTGTGACAAACACTGAGGTCATTCACGGATCACGTCATTGTGACGATACAAGCGAGGGACTTTTAAACGATCTTATATTTAAATGTAACAGATAATGGGAGAGTAGGGCGCGATTCAGTGTCAAACGCTTTTTATGAATCGATCGGTCAAAGATCAAAAGTTCTTCAGTTTTACTGTCCTGACTTTCAGCCAACCATTAACAGATCAAACATCTGCGCTAATCCGTAGAGGCCATCCCCCAATCACCTGCCTCAGGTCACCTGCCCAGGGACTTTAACGACTTTTTAAAAAAAACATTCCGTGTAATGGGAAGCCCAAAGTCAGGCCAAGTAGCTTAAAGCCCAGATAATGAAAAACTCGCGTGCCTTAATAACACCTGCCCTTTATTGAAGTCTTAACAGTTTAAATGGAACTGAATTGAAGCTAGTGAGAAGGATTTAAATCCATAATAAAAGAACTAGGGTAGATTTGCACGATAGACAGGACAACAACTGCTTTTCAGTCTGTACTTAAGGCATAATCTGCAAGCAGCAATATATCTATAGGAGCACTGAGGGGATTTGTTGAACCACCTGCACTAAGATGCTCAATATGGCAGGTTTTCTTTATTTGCTTTCTTTCCTTTCGGTTGTTCACACGAGAGAGAAAAAGACAAGATGTGAAACGCCTATTTTCTTCTATAATAGCTACCATTACGAAATATTATGATCAATCTTCTAGAAAGAATACAGCTGTGGTCAAATTGTAAATTTCTTTTTGATAAACTGAAGAGCTTGATACATTAAAAAGCAGTGCAGGCCGGTGACGAACTAGATAACAAATAAGATCTTTATCTTGTTACCTTTATCATTTGTTACCTTGTGTTTTGACATGGTGACAATTTGCTGATGAAAAACATTATTTTACAAACCTTTCACATAATAATGCTTTTAGCAACACTAGATTACTTTAAAACATCTCAACACACATTAAAGAAACCAATCTAGAACACCAGCCTTAAGTAGCCACTCTTCATACACCACTCACAACTTTACTCAGAACAAAATACATCAACTCTACACAACCCATCCAGATGAGGATCAACTCTACACAACCCATCCAGATGAGGATCAACTCTACACAACCCATCCAGATGAGGATCAACTCTACACAAACCATCCAGATGAGGATCAACTCTACACAACCCATCCAGATGAGGGTCAACTCTACACAAACCATCCAAATGAGCATCAACTCTACACAAACCATCCAGATGAGAATAAACTCTACACAAGCCATCCAGATAAGAATCACGTTGAGCAGCTCGGAATTGTACAAACTTTTTAATTGCTGATCTCTAATATTTCTAAAACATTAGATGTATTGAATCACAGTGGTCTCTACCTGTTTTTCCACGCGGACATTCACAGTAGTACGAACCAACTAGGTCATGACCTACAAACACATAACATAGTCAAGTGACGTCAGAGGGCGTTACGATACACCCCAGTGACGTCAGAGTGTGTTACAATACAACTCAGTAACGTAAGAGGCTTTAGAATACTGCCAAAAACATTACTAGGCTGAATGTCTGTATTCCTCTATGAGCTTGACAAGATTATACATTAAATTCTGAATGTTTTTCATAAAAATTAAACATTCAAAGACAGCTCTCTCGCCATGTACATCATTTATCCAAATGTTGATGATGATGATGATGATGATGATGATGATGAAACAACAAACAGTTGTTTTCCTTATATTATAATTTATATAAAAATAACATCCACACTCACAAAATTTAAATGTTGTAATGCTGTTGAAGTTATAATTTAGAATCAGTTTCTAATATCAACCGAGTAGCAATATTCATTCATGACAACATTTAACATTATTTGGTGAGTTCGTTCTATCAAACTGAGCACTACAATTTGACTATATTGAATTCCTTGTCTTATTCCAGATGTATTCGTAGATTCAAATAAAGCTAAAAAAGAAAAAGAAGAAATCTTACAAATTCCTCCACTGTAGCAAGGCGTTTGTAGACAGTCATCAATGTTGACACTGCAGTCGTCACCCGCCCACCCATTGACACAGATACATGAGAACCCCCCTCCAGGCTGACTCATACACGACCCACCGTTCTGACATCTCGACTTACAGGTAGATGAAGTAGCAACATTGCACAGACGTCCTGCAGTTCACAAAGTCAGAAACACTCAGGTGAGAATAAACTAAAAGTGGATTAATTAAAGTCATTCCATTCATATTACTTTTTAAATTTACGTTGTTAATGGCCTGCTGCGTGGTCCAGTGGTTAGCATGCAGCGCTAACAGTACAAACCGATCGAGGTTCGCCTCCTAGATAGGACCACAGCATTAGCTACAAAAACGCACCAGCCTCTGAAATTGAGTATTGCCTATTTGGGAAAATGCAGTGGACATCTAGGTTGAGCAAAGGTGTGTGGAAACAAACATGACGACTGAAAACTTGTCAAAAAGTATCCCAGACAAATGAAGTCACACAAAAATAACATTAAAGTTGTAATAATCCACTAATTCTTTACTTGAAATCCTCCAAGCAAATGATGAAAGTGAACACATATGACAACCAAAATCAATAACTTTATGGTGGCATGTTTAAGTGTATAAACTCCAACGATTACACAAGAGAAAAATACCTTAATATTCACAAATTTGTTTGAACGGCGACCATAACCGTCATCAGTTTTGACTTATCGTTTTGTCGCAAAGCTGTTCACTTATAATCAGAACAACTATCGACTCTAGCCAACATCAATACTATCTCATTCATCATAATTGATAAACTTTCATATCAATTTGCAGACCATTCGTGAAAGACCTGGCATTATTATTTTTCAAGTTAAATTTATCAGAAATTTGTCATCTTGAAATGTAATTTTAACATGATCTATTCCAAACACAAAGATACAACATTTCAATTTGTACGATCGACAACTCTAAAATTAGCACTTCTATTTCCCGCCCATTCAACTGGTCACATTTTCAAGTTGTTAAGTGCAACATTGTTTCCGACCTGTCCACCCCCTGGCACACTTGCACGTGTAGGATCCCTGGTAACCATGGATACAAGTAGCGCCATTAGCACACTCGTGACGTAAGCAAGCGTCAGTGATGACGTCACAATGTCGTCCAGTGAAACCTGACAACAAAAGAAAACATTGTAAAAGAGTTGAGTGAATAATATGATCAGAACAGATAAAGAATAGGTGGCATTTACAAGACAGCAGCCTTGGGCTCCAATCTCATCTATTAAATTAATCTGATCCGATCTACATAAACTGTTGTTGATATTTTTTTATTTCTTACTTTATCCATTGCTTTTTAACAATTTATGTTTTTACCTCCACTTGTGTTACATTCAACAAAACAGCTGTTGTGATAAAGAAAGAGGACTAAGGGTCCTTCAGGACAACTGTGTAACGTCAAAAAAGAAGAAGAACCACTAGAAGAACAAGTCTAGTGTGAAGAACAAGAACAAGAATGACAAGAACAAGAATAAGAGGAAGATGAAGAAGAACAAGACGAAGGAGAATAAGAAGAACAAGAAACAAGAGCAAGAATAAGAGGAAGAGGACGAAGAACAAGAGGATGAAGAATGAGAAGAGCAATAACAAGAATAAGAGGAAAAACAAGAACGAAAAGAAAAGAACAAGAAGAGGAAGAAGAAGAAGAAGAACTCTGGTACCTTGAGGGCAGGTGCACTGGTAGGTGAGGCGTCCAGTGATGACACACAAGCCGCTGTTGAGACAAGGATTCGGAGCACAGACTATGAGAGGTGTTTCACATCGCTGCCCCGTGAACTCAGAGGTACAACGACACCTACAAGCAGTAGTCAATCTAGGTATACACACACAGACACACAGACAAACACACCTGTAGACACACAGGGAGCACTGCATAAGGCCGAAAATCAAAAGGTCGAAAATCAAAAGGCCGAACGCATAAGGCCGAACAATCAAAAGG
>JAQFYQ010001474.1:0-13247 GCA_034694885.1 Buchholzia appendiculata | reverse complement strand
CTCTTTCTTTCTCTCTCTCTCTCTCTCTCTCTCTCTCTCTCTCTCTCTACGGAGTAACAGTAGCATCATTAGTTGTAAAAAATCGGAGAGAGAGAATCCTGCATACGTGTAAAAACTAGAATCAGATTGTGCGAAGCGTACCGAAAAGTTGATGTCTACACCGTCGGTGTTGATTTTGTCTCGATTACTGTTGACTAAACTGCGTTGAATTGCTCTTCAGGCATCTTGCACTAAACGATGGAGCGGTATACGACAGAGGAATACGATTGCTAATTTGATGCTAACGAATTGCTTTTGATTTTTTATTGCATACAGCAGCGCTGCCACTCCTTGTCGTTTCTGACTAGTGTAATCGTTTTAAGGACAAATTAAGTCGCCTATAGTGTCTGAAAAAAATCTGAAACCGATAGGCCCTATTTTCATTGTCTTTTTGCAAACACTCAATTACTAATTTTTCAGCATTTGTTTTAGTATAAGTTATTTATTTACATTAATATTTAATATAGCATTTAAATCTTTTCAGGTTGGTTATGAAAACACTTCACTACGCATTGACTTTGTTTTAAGACGACTTTTAAACAGTTTGCAGGAAACTGTGCTTGTAACAGATACAAAATGATTCGGTATTGAGGCGTTGTATTTGGCTATACTTACGTAATCCCAGAAAAACATTCCCAACCGTTAAAGCAAGATTTTAAACCGAATATCTTTATGATGTCGATGGAATCAAGTCGAAGTTAACATTAACCAGGGTATCATATCTTGTCATCCCTGACTAGGGGATTGGGGATTATTATACTCATGGCGTTGTGCTAATCTCCACCCACAAAATAGAACTGTGAATTATGTGTTACGTATTGCTTCCATCCCATGAGAACTGGTTACTTCGTCCTGAGAATATATTACTCCCACAGGAATGAAAATCTGGATCAGATCCTTCCAACTCCATTTGAGTCTAACTGCAGAATTAATGCTGATACCGGAACGTCCATGAATATTTTCATGGACGGTCAATGAGTGGGAACCTTTTATATAGAGTTACTTATACCGGAATGAAGGCTGTTTCTAGGGCATAGGCCTACTATAATAAAATACAAGGGTCACTTAACTAATGCATGGACCAAAGCGTATTTGGTTGCTTATTTTCGAAAGTAGCGATGAGATATCACATTTAAACCTTCTGAATATGTGCAACTGTAGCCAACTCATTCTGATTAATTTCTTCGTAAAAGGTGGAAATCGGTCGGGGGCTAAACAGAAGTTAACATTAAAAATTAAATGACCGCCGTTTTTGTTTTATTATATAGTGAAATGACCGCCCGTAATTTCATTGGATGGAAAATCTCTGATATTGGTCGAGGTAATTATCCTTCTAAACTCATTTAGGCCTACTGTTAATTAATGTATTTCACTCAGTATTTTACACTAGAATGATCAGGAACATGTGATCACATGACGGAAATCGATTTGTTTTCTTTTTGCTGGAGGATGTATATTATGTGACAACATCAATTTCTGATCAACTTTTGCCTTCAGGCCATTTCTCTAAATTTGTAGCTGCTCTCGAATCTCTTGATCGATTTTGATAATTTTAAATTAAACAATTTGTCACCAAATTATTCTGAAATGATTGCCAGCAGCTGTTCATTTTCAATAATTTACATTTTGATGCTTCATCTCTAAATTATTTATAAAAAACAAATATCGTTACTTTTGACTCCCCCGCATTAAACTGATCATTAACCATTAATCAATTCCCAACATGATTTTGGTCAAATATTTTATTACCATTAGTACTTTCTGCAAACAAAGATAATTCGAGAGTTAAAATTATGAGTCAAACCCAGGTTGGCATTGAGTTTTTGAATTAAGAAAGATGACGTCGTGTTCGGAAACGGTATTGATTGTCTTCGTTAAGTTTGATTAGTAAGAGTTTGTCTTAAAATTAGCATGACTGCTTGAGATATGGATTTGTTTTAAATGAAATGTTACTGAGTCATGTCAAATTCTCTTCTCCATAATTCGGCCAAATTTAAAGCACATGTTTCAATAATTGGCTGAAATGTAAAAAATTCAAAAAGGTAGCATTTGTGCCGAACCCTGTCTAGGCCTCTATAACGGGGCCTAGACAGAACAGAGTTTAATAGACACACCACATCTGCCACGTCCAAGCGACCCTAGACTCTAGAACACGTCTATTTTAAAACTATTCATTTGCAACATTCACTCGCCAGAATAAATGAATGGCTGGGTTTAAATCTGAGAAAATCCCAAAATCTGAGCTTGCAACTAAAGTAGAATGTGTTAGAACTGAATTCTAATGAAAAATTATTAGAAACTGAAATTGCTTTTGCCCTCAAAAGTTTATTGGATCCGAATTTGATGCCTCGAATTCATCAGATGGATATAAAGTTTGCACGCTATCATGAGCTATTACCAATGTAAAAGAAACCACTGCAAACTGATCATTGACAGTTCACACAACGAAAATAAGTAGCTCAAGTGAATTTAAGACACCAAAGGGAGCGATTTCGTTAAAAATGGCTGTGCTGGATGCACAATGAGAGCAAAAAATTAGCATTTGTAAAGCCTAGTCATAATCCATAGTCATAGTTATATATTTTCTCAGGACACAGGTTTTCGATGAAGCTAGTCGTTTTCAGCACATTGCCTTGTCTTTTTTTGTACAGAAAGCGAGTGGCAGCATTGCTATACAAGTATACAGTGCGCAACTGCGCATTGTGCCTATTTAATCTTCGACATAGTCTTATAATACTATCGAGAGCTTCTATGTGATTACCGTGATCCGATACTGCAGTTTGTTTGATCAAAACACTTTAAAATATGATTATATTGATATTTTACCATCTACAGGTCGCCATAATCGAATAATTGTGCAGTGAATTTCATTATATTTTATTATTCGTGCTTCATAAGCCTGCATGCAGGTAATGATCTAGTTGAATTATGTCCTGCATATACGCTTACAACGGTGACGATGACGATGCTCCTCTGAAGTTATCAAACGGCGATGCGTCATCAGTGACGTCACGTGATGACGTGGTAGAACGGAAACAGAAATCTGCCGCCGGTAAACAGTACGGGGAGTACCTGCATGTAAGTAACAACGTTTGCATCATCTAAATTTTGTAAGTTTTGTACGCTCAACTTTACCGTACATGATACATTGAAAGTCCTTCTTACCTACACATATGCAAGTGACTATTGTAAAAAGGTAATTATCTCTGAAAGTGGGCAGGTCACTATTAACCACTTTGGATAAATACTCTCCATGTTTTAGCATCTCTGATTAAACTACTTCCGTCTGGAAAAAGACACTAAAATAGCTGTGAATTGCGCACTAACGTCTCAGATTCCTTCTGAATAATAACATTCATAAAGTAACTCAAAATAGTTTCACGAAATCGCATAGTAGACAAACAATTTAATATTTCGTAGATATTTCATTTTTATGAAATATTAATAGTTTATGCGTAATTCTGGGCTGTTCTTAGTCTTTTTTCATGACGGAAATAGTTTAATCAGAGATATTGCAACGTGGAGAGTATTTATCCCAAAGTAGTCTATTAAATGACCATTTAATATAAAATAGGCAATTACATGCCCATGGGCAGTGGCGTGCTGGAATTAAAAAAATGACACTCCTTGTTTGGCCAAACAAAAGCCATTATTAAACCGATTATTAAACAAAAAATATTAGATACTCTATCCTGGTCGATACATTTAAAATACATTAACTAGTAGAAAAACTAGATAATCATGAGACTCTCTTACGAGCAAAATCAAGAAATATGGTGCTGCAAAAGAAAAGAATAATAGCTATGACGAAAGTTACACGAGAACTACTTCTTATCTAAAATGTCTAAAACACTCTTTATGAGCGTGGCGTGCAGAAGGTTAGATGCCATTATGATAATGTATGGACCGTTTATAGTATTTTGTTCTTGGTCGCCTTCTTGATCAAGAGTTCAAGATCAATACCAAGACCAAGACCGGCAAAAATCGGTCTCGATTCCGCATCGAGCTCAAGGCCGAGGTCTCGAGACCCAAACCTTTTTTATTATTGTGATTTCATCAAGTACATTAATGTCTTCGTAAAAACATACTTTGTTTGTTTGCCTCAGCATTACATTACTGTGCAGCGAGTGCATCATGCCTTCAAGGACAACCATGAGACAAAACACATTGAACACGAGTAGTTCAGTGGCTCTCGCACCGCCGAGGTCATTAATTAAAGCGCTGTTTACAAGACAGGCAAACAACGTATGACGTTCGTAGGAAAAGCTACGCACCACGCTTATACGGACGTCATACAACGTTCGTACTGTACGAACTTCGTGCGACGTTTGCATTAAACGTCGTGTAAAACTATCATGAGGAAATACCGTACGACTACGACATTCGTACGAATGTCTTACGATATTCGTACGGTTTCTATAACATTTCTCTATTTTTCAATATCCTTAGAACGTTGTACTACTTTTGTACGCATACTTCACGGTTTTCTCACACTCTTCGTTTTAAAATTCCTCTGAGGCGCCGTGTGAATGTCTCTCGACGTTCGTATGGAAATCGTGCGGCATTTTCCTCACTAGCGTAGTACGACGTTTCCCCACGAACGTCGTTCGGCGGTTTCCTCTGTTAAGAAGTGTGAACAGTACTTGATTAATAGGCTGTATTAAATTGCCGGAGTACTCAAACAACAGATTATTTTTATTGATGGACTTAGCTTTGAACTTTTCTTATATAAATAATCTGTACATGTTTCTTCTAGATCTACATACGGCAAACACATGGCTCATTTTTGCACCCGTTCCTAATAAAAAATTTCACTATATCATTGAAAAGTTAAAATGGAAGATATTCCGTTGCTCCAAAAAATGCACGTCTTCGCTAGCCCTTAAAACTGAATTAAATTTCACCTTCGCCAAACAGTTTACCTTCGCGCATCTGCCATCAGCAAACTGGTCCAGAAATTTGTGATCTAACGTCGCTCTAAACTACAACATTCATTGTATTTACACTTGCATCATTTGTATCTACATCTGTATTTCAGTGGAGCAAAACATCGCAGTAGGTTTCAATTGAACCTACTATTGCACTGATCTGGTATACTTTGTAGTTGGATGTGCTGCTGAACTGTCAAGATCTTCTAAAGACTGACCACAATGAAAGTTTTCATGACGAGCATCTCTTCATCATCGTACATCAAGGTGAGACAGTGTAGACGCATCTTTATTCACTTAGATGAACAGGCATAAAAGCGTTATTAATGCGGGATGTGCAATAAAGTCTGAGTTCATCTTTTGCTTTTGAAGTAGTTGCAGTGTAACTTTCACACTTCTTATTACACTGAAATAGTTCTGCTTGGAAAACTGTCCTCTCCTTGAGATTTGTCAACAATCTTTCGCGTGTGTACGCAGCTTTAATGAAAATCAGAATGTTGCAATCATGTCCCAAGTTTATTAATTGTACTTATTCTAATTGAATGGAGTACAAATTGAATCAAATAGATTCAATGTTATAATATTACATAGCCTGTTAGACTTTGATTATGTTGTAGCGTATGAACTTTGACATTTATGAATTGTGCCTTATATTGTAGCCTATGAACTGTGCCGTATATTGTAGCCCATGCACTTTGACCTCTGTTGTAGCCTATGAACTGTGGTTCAAGCAGATCATCTTTGAGTTGGATTCTATCATGGATCTCTTCACGGCCCCGGTTAGTTTACTTTTCTCTGATGCAAACAAATCAAATATATTCTTTGTGTATTAATGCTCAACGGCGCTGGATTCTGCAATAGACCCACAATGCTTTCAACGTGGAGAGCAGCGAGACTTTAAGCGTCAAGAATGGCATTCGGCTGTAATACGTTGCTTTGGAAAACAAAAATGTCACATGACTACCACTCTGTAGAGTTAAACGAACCTGATGTCAACACTTCTCTCCTCTTTACAAAGGATGACGTTATCGCACAAACCTCGTTAGTGTTTAAAGTGGACGAAGCCACTCTGGACTATACATATGAAGATGTTGATGACGTTACATTTTTTATTCATACAGTTAATCATAATTAACTTAACAAACTTAGTCCAATTGAATTTGATAAAAGAACCGAACATGCGTAACTTTTCTGCACTTATGTAGCTTAACTGAACAATAACTTTTCCCATCTAAACTCTGACTTAACTGAGCTAACTCTGACAGAATCCATCGTTGTGTTAACTGAACTAGAAATTAACTTCACGTTGTGTTGTGTAGATGGTGGACGAGCGCAAACAACTCTTGATAATATCTCGCCTAGGTCGAGTCGTCATGATTATGAAGGTGAGATACAGCATTGCTAGACAGACAATGAAGCATGACATTACATTTCCTACTTTAAGGACTGACAATCAGTGGCGTAGCGAGGATGTTTGGCGCCCCGGGACAAAAAACCAAATTTACCCCCCCCCAATTTTTTGAACGTGCTTGGGGGTAGAGGCGTACCAATTTTTTTCGAGCGGGTGGGGGTAGCGGCGTACCAATATTTGTTTTCCGAGCGAGGGTAGCGGAGTACCAACCATTTACGAGCCCCTTTTGGCACCCCGGCCCCCTTTTGGCGCCCCCTTTGACTGATGCTCCTGGACAGCTGTCCTCCCGCCCCCTCGCTACGCATCTGCTGACAATATCGACCTTCTCACAGAGCGCCTCATAGTCTTCATTCAGCATAATGCACCCATGTTACATGACCTTGTACCATCTTTTATTTCTCTTTCTTATCATCTAGCAAGATTGTATACTTATATTTGTAATAGGAACGCGAAATGTTTTACACTTTGTAGAAAATCGATCAGAAATGAAAGTTAGACAATTTGAGCTGAAATGCACAAATAGCATAAATATTGAATTGTGTAATTTTTTAATATATCCGTCTGAATTAGAGGACGTCAACGTCGTACTAAATTAAGTCTACTATCCAATCAATGTCCGAGTTTAGACTCAGAAGCGTTTAATATCTTTGTTTGTTTTCTTCAGTTGCTGAACGAGCAGTTTCCCATCTTGGAGACGATGACTCCTCTGGACTTTATGGAATTTAGGTAAACATGTTATTACCAGTGATGTAGTCCTTGGCCGTAATGCCTTGCCTCAAGGCTGCCTTGAGGCACTTTACCTCCTTGCCTTGCCTTGGCCAATTTTCCAAACGCCTTGCATTACCTTGAAAAATTGCCTCGGAGAAAATGCATTGACTATATCATTTTAGTAGTCTATGGCCGTGATTTCTTGACTTTGAGGCTGCCTTGAGGCACTTTACTGCCTTGCCTTGCCATACCTTGACCAATTTTCCAAACCCATTGCTTTGCCTTGGCCTTGAAAAAGAATGCCTTGGCCTTGCCTTGGTTTTGAGAAAAATGCTTTGACTACATCACTGGTTATTACATTCATTGGTTAATAATCTGAGTTGTATGCAAGGGGAAGCGGTTTACGCATTCGTGCACTCGAAGAAGATAATAAATATACCGCTAATGAAGTTAACGAAATAACAAGGAAAAGAATATAACCGCAAAAATTGAATATGCCAAGCATTTGAAATTATCACAAATCACATCTTTGAAACAGATTACACAGATGGCTGTTTAAAAGTAATGATTCAATAGAACTTTCGGCCATTTAACATTTTGTTTGACCGAGCGTATCCAAACATATTTAACTCTATTCACACAATCGTTTGGGGTTTGTGGGCTCTTATAATTTTCATACGAGCGGTGGAGGAGGTGGAGATGGTCAACATTATTTTTGGACAGGTGGGGTGATGATAATGAATTTTTTTCTGATAAGCGGGGAGAGGGAGAGCAGTTTTATCGGAAATAAATATTTCCACAAATAGTTGTGGCTTACAGTCCCTTAGCCAGCCCCTGATATGCTCCGTCTATGATGCATTATCAACCACTCATGTGGGAATTGCCGGGGAGGGGGGGATGGGGGTGGGGGGAGGTTCGACCCCCCTGGCGGGTGTGTCGACCCTCGACCTGATTTGATAAAAAAAGCAGGGGGGGGGGTCGGTATTTGTAGGAACCCAGGGGGTTGGTCGATTTTGTGACCGTCGCCACCCTCCGCTCGACGGAAATTTTTTGACCGTTGCCACCCCTTCTCCCTCCGCTCGTCGGAAAATTTTTGGTTTTGGACAAATCCCACGCTGATCAACCCTTACATTTATAGCGCATAACTTTCTAATACACTTTTTGCTAGAATGTGGGATCTGTATTTTTGCAACGTGCATGGATAAACTATTCATTTAGATTTAATTTCAACTTATTCCTTTGTGCGTAGAGGCTATTTGGTTCCTGCATCCGGTTTTCAAAGTCTTCAGTTCCGGTTATTGGAAAACAAGTTTGGCGTTCAGCAGGTAATAACCAACTGATTATTTCAGTGCACATTCTTTAATTCAGACGATTTCTGCATGATTCAGTTCCTCAAACTGAAGTTATTTGAAACGAAATCTAAATATTTTCTGCTCACCTTTCGTGTTTTGTGTGTGTTTTATTCAGTTTACCTTGTTAGTAGAAAATGTTCACTGTCAATACGCTTGTTTACAATTATTTATTTACGATTATTTGACCGATTTCCCCGGGGGGTCGGACATGTAGTGAGCTGTGAGACGGAATTGTTCCCCCCCGGGGCGTCAAAATATTAGGCTTGGAGTAATATGTTGAACTTTTGCGAACTGAACTTGCATGCTTGAATTTCTTCAGCCTCTTCTGCATTCTGTCAAAAGCTATTGATATACAAAGAAAACAATAAGTAAAACAAAAAATTGATTAATGATGCCGACGCCCTAATGGCTATTTATATCCGTGCAACTTTTTGATTTAGAATCGATGTTGTCTATGTCGCAGTGTAAACGCAGTGATGTAGCTACTGTTTATACTCACCGCGAAACAGCGCCACTTTATGTCAACATCAGCCACTTGACCGTTAACCTGTATCGCTGTGTTATTGAGACATTGTCGCGTTCCATAGTTCGTTCATTGCTTGATTTGTTTCTGGCACAGTTCAGAGTTCATGTATACAATGCGTGTGTAATCTCTCCTTGATGTTTGTTGAACATCTGTAAAATAGGCCAAGACCTTCTTATAAGTGATTTGATATGTTGATACTAGTTTATAGGACTGTTAGCAGAATTTTAGTTCGGAAAGTGTTTAACTTTAAAAATTCTTCTGACGAGCAGATAAAAATTCATAAAGTTAAGAAGGAAATCGTTATCAATGTTTGAGCCGGTACACCGGAGTCCCGCAATTTTCATATCAAATACGACACTGCTATTGTATTATTCTTTGAATTTTCTAGACTTGTATTCAGTGTGTCAATGATGACAATATAATCGCCTAACTATATGGCAAATTTGTCAAGACGATCTTCGCTTTGGTGTATAAGTGATGGACACCCGGCCGCCAAAAAAACTTTTGTTTATTTATCTAAATTGACACCATAGCCCACTCTGTATTGTGTTGATCAACACTTGTATGAATACTTTCATGATCAGATCGCTTACCGACTTGAAATCAGATTCAAAATAATAACGATGACGACGATGATGATGATGATGGGCATGACGATGATGACAATGATGATAATATTGTGTGGAGTATGAACATCTCACTCAGATAGGACCAGTGTGAAAACGTTTAGCATTTAATCATCATTATGATTATTGCTTTACCTTCCGGCAGGTCCTTGATCTTCAACTTCTCGATTCATCTCTTTCATCTGTTTACTATTTTTAAGTTTTGAAAAGAACTCGCTTGTTTCACTTCGTGTAGTACAATTTCTGACAATTAATATTGAAGACCTCGTATATAGTGTTATAGACGCTCTTAGCCTATGCAGAGTCTTCTATTACAATAAAATCTTGCGATCACGCGCAAAACATGAGACCTGAACCGCGGTTCTAACCCAGGTCTTCTGGTCTCGGCGCAGATAGCCTCGAGCCACTAGACTACCCATGCTTCCCGTGCTTTGCCTCTTCCCTTACATGCACATTGCACATATGTCTCCCCCTAACGATTGTACGAACTACTATACTAGTTCTCGCCAATTCGCTAGATGCCGCCAGAATATCCCATATAGTATAATCTTTGTTGCTATGTCTTGGGAAAGAGAGGAAAAATACTTCGCCTATCAGTTGCTCGAGTATCTATATTATCTTTCATGCGCTTTTGTTGTTCTCATAGCAATACCGCATCGCGTACAATCAGCAGCGATATGAAGAAGTGTTTGAGTTGAGTGAGGAACAGCGTCGTCTGAGAGATTCCCTGACCCAACCGTCGCTGCTGGATCTACTACAGGTCACACTCATTACTATCACGCTATACACATATCAGCTGTAATATATCTGTTGCACATGTATATACTGCATAGATGTGTATTGCATCATTCTTGATCTAATTATTCTCCGATTTGTTTATCCTCTTTGTCGAAAATATCGGTCTTTTCATCTCTCCTTAATTTATCTTATTTGTTATGCTCAGCTTTAGTTAATTTAATTAACCTCTGTCAAGTGTGCAGGGCCGTAGCCAAGATTTTATTTTGGTGGGAGTCTTTGACTTCTCCAAAAAAAATTGACGACCATTTTAAAACATTTTCATTTGAGGGGTTGAGTTGCAGGCATCTTTGACGACTTTGACAACTTTTTCTTACAAAACATAAACTTTATGATCAAAATGGGGGGGGGGAGGGGCTGAACTCGACGCCCCTAAATACAGCCGTGAGTAGCGTAATATGGATTTATCTCATTTACAAATGATTAAATATCGTGCTGCAGCTGAATGTAGGCGACTAGGTCTAGGCCTCTATATTAAGTATACTCATCATTTTACTAAGCTTAATTTATTTGCAAATTTGTTAATTTTACATTTAAAATTTTTGTTTCGTAAAATGTTGAAAATTAAAGCTATATTACTACTCATTATTGACAAGTTATGCTTACAGTTCATGATGGTTGTTTTTCCTACCGGTGTCTTTTAACACCGGATCATTCTTGATCTATTAATCCCCGATTGGTTTATCCTCTTTGTTGAATATTTCGAATTTATCTAATTTATCGGTTTATTTATCTAATTTATTTAATTAATCAATGCGGACTATTAATTCAGTAATAGTTTCATCCAAGATGAATAGGTGTTAATCTAAAAAATAAAAATAACCAGGCCCGTATATCCAGGATTTGTATTTAGGAAGAGGTTTGTTGAAATTCCTTTCAAAATGTGTTAAGGCTTTATATAGGTTTTATTAGTTGAAGATTTACCTATATAATGTTCTGGTAATCTTTACAATGACCAAAACATGTATGAAAACCTTTCATTTTGGTTGAGGCTGAACTGGTACAATCTTAATAGTAATAATGTTAATGTTAATCAGAAGCAACAAATCCAAAGGCTATTGAAGCAATTTCAGCAGATGCTCATCGCACAGCAAACAATTACCCATAGTATGCAATCTTCTCAGCATGTGATGTGTATGCTGAGTTGTTGTATTTGTTGTCATATAGAGATGGCTGGAGAGAACACCTGGCCTGCACCCGAAGGAGTACGGCTTCTGGCAGAAGTATGAGATAGCTGTCAAGGCCTGGCTGAGAGACCAGTTCTACCATCCTGCATTGGTAATACAATTGCTCAAGAAAGTCATAGTATATTATTTGCGTAGCCATAAATCAAAATTATGGTGATGAGGGATGGCTGGCTTTTTTGTTTTCAAGCGTCATTGAATGTGAAATGGTCTGGCTATTAGAAGTGGAGTATTCTCAACTGCTGACACCTTTTACAATTTTTGTTCTGTGGTGAATTATTTTTAAAGGGATACAAAGGAAATACTCCTTGTTAGTTTATATTTAGATTTATTAGTTTTACGCCACATGGTCAAAAACTAAAAATAATCATCAAGAATATTTAGGTGTCAAGAATTGACAGCTAGTTTAAGATAGGTTCAATTGATACCAGAGGGTTGGAAATATGGACCAAAAACACGAAAGGCCACCAAGTCAGCGACGGTTTTCTTTTTCTTTTTATTTAAACTACTAAGAAATAAAAATGAGCTGAAGTATGGGTCCTCAGCTTTGGGTTTGCTCTCTAG
Organism: Buchholzia appendiculata; assembly: GCA_034694885.1. Classification (NCBI taxonomy): domain Eukaryota; kingdom Metazoa; phylum Annelida; class Clitellata; order Enchytraeida; family Enchytraeidae; genus Buchholzia; species Buchholzia appendiculata. The sequence goes on along the minus strand of JAQFYQ010001474.1, from coordinate 1,114 downwards.
ACCTCTGAAGTAGTCAGTTCAGCAAACGAGAGTCATATATTCTTATTTCTTAAACACATATTTTTGATAATAATAATCTTTTCAATGAATGTTGAGCCGGATGTTCTTCCTGGCAACAACCTTTCTATCTTATTCTCATGCCGAGAATGATATGACTACATTATATTTTAGTTCATTTTCAATGTTATAATAAAACACGCTGAATCAACATAATTTTTTTGTTGATTTTCAGGAGGAAACTGACCCCGACCTGCAGAGAGAAAAGATGGCGGAGTACACACGACAGAAGGTTAAATTCGTTTACATTGATTGATTTAACCAATCAAAGCAATTACTTCCCTTTGCCATTTCTGCATAGTTTTGCCTTACATATTTATATCACGCTATATTTAGCAGATATTCTGAAAGCGCTTTAGGAAGTTGTGAAAGATTAACTAACTTAAATTTAACTTTTGGGTTGTTGGAAAGTTTATACTTGCATGTATTTCACGGTTTCTGTTTTTTGATTTTTATTATTTTTCACTGCGCCAAAAGTTTATAGTCTTTCTGTGCATTTGTAATAAACTATAAGTCGATATCTTCTTAGTACAAAATTGTAGAGCGTGTAGAGCTCTTACATCTAAGCACACAAGTGTAAAGCATGGAACGAATTTGCAGCAGTAGATATTGGCCCTTAACACAGCATAATAGTATACAAATCAGCAAACAAGTTCATGTTTTTAGTGGGTAAGATTTCAGAATGAGGCAATAGACTCACAATGGTAAATGCGAAGGAATTAATGTATTATATAAATCATTGAGTAGCTTATAAAGAGGTATGCTGTAGTTGGTGTTCTGTGTTGCTCTCAGGAAATCTTTGACTCGATACTTAACGTTGAGCAGCATGAGAAGATCCGGGAGAAGGGAGAAAGACGTTTCTCACATCTCTCCTTCCAGGGAGCCATGATGATCCATCTGTACCGAGAGGAACCTCGCTTTCACCAACCCTTCCAGATCCTCACTCTACTTATGGACATAGACTCGTTACTTACCAAGTGGAGATGTAAGCATTTCTCTCTCTCTGTCTCTCTCCCTCTCTGTCTCTCTGTCTCTCTTTCTCTCTCTCTCTTTCTCT
>JAQFYQ010001473.1:0-13247 GCA_034694885.1 Buchholzia appendiculata | reverse complement strand
GAGAGAGAGAGAGAGAGAGAGAGAGAGAGAGAGAGAGAGGATGTGGGAGAGAGAGAGAGTGTACCCAATAGAGCGATATATAGAGAAGGAAAGACGGTGTCCATGAAGAAGAGACGCGTGGACGCCAGTGAGAAATGGCCTTGCCTACAGATGATAGATGGATGCATAACCTATGAGCAATTAATATTGTCTATATTCGATTCCTTCGAATCGAAGAGTCAGAGCGGACATTGGCTCTCGGCCAATACGAATACATTAATTGCAGCAAAGCTGAATAAAACGGATTGCGCGTTCTTCCGAATAAAAATACATGGCGCGATAGTCCCGATGAAAGAACTATCCATGAATGTAAGAAATGACAAGAATTACCGTAATTTATAAAAAAGAAGTAATTCACAGCAATGACAATGAACGCGAGCTATTTTAATCATTTATGATATATGACGAAAAGTTTTAAAAAACTATTCAAATAATTAGAACATAAATAGATATTAGATATGCTTAATTTTGATCAAATTCTCATGGATATAATTAAATAATGTATTCTCTCATGCATTTTCTGTAGCAATGCGTAATAAAGTTAGGATCTTTTTTAAGCAGTGGCGCACGCATTATATTCAGCAATACTTTAGTTGATTCGTTACTGTATTCATGACTGCGCGCTGATAGCAAAACATCGTCACGCTGATATTCCAACTGCACGAATCTCGCAATTGTATTACGGGACAAATGGGCTCAAACGAGCGTCGACTCGTACATTTATCTCGTGCGCCTGAAATGGCGCCTGAAATGCGTAGTATTATGCATTGGTCAGAAGCACAGGTGGTCTGAAACGTCAATCATCTGAAATACCGAAAGTCAGAAATGCCGGTGTGACACCGGTGCTCTGAAATGTCAATGGTCTGAAATGCCTGTGGTCTGAAATGCCTGTGGTCTGAAATGCCGGTGGTCTGAAATGCCGTTGGTCTGAAATGCCGGTGGTCTGAAATGCCGCTGGTCTGATTTCAGTAACGAGTGTTTTCTCAACGTATCGAAAGCTCCACGTTCTCTCTCGCGGCACTACGCCTAGGCGCCGTACATTGCTGTGGTGAAAAAGCGCAGCAGCCGCCGACGCGCCACCTCACGCCACGTCGCACGGATGAATTCCCAAGACAGACACGCCATAGATTTGTCTTCGTCCTCGCTGCCTACCAGTGCCCGGGCACACTGACGTGCCAGGCAGTGCCCATGCCCGCGCTCAATGACATGAGCGAAACGCGCCGAGGGCAAAGAGAGAAAACAGAAAGTCGAAGTGATCCGGACGTGGCGGACATCCCAGCAGTACCTCTGACGTCATCATTGACTTTGGCCTTTGATAACGTCATTGTTTGGGTTCAATATAAAGTCAGTTATAAAGCTGGGCTGACATCTGTTGAACATTTATGATCAAGATATTTTCAGATCGAATCAAATGTCAATAACATCAGTCATGGCATGAGTGTTACGCATAAAAAGAAGTGTCATATTCATGCTTAGATGCGTTGCTTTCATGACATAGGTTTACGGTCACGATGATATCATACGATGGAAAGAGGTCTGGTGAAACAAAAGCTAAAGGAAGTGGTTGTCTCTGAATAGTATGACATTCAACGAGCATCTGCACTTCTTTATTCAGCGTGCATATTTTTTTAATTCTCAACATTCACGTCTTATTAGTAACAACTTGATCACCATGGCGACGTTTCTCTTAATACTTCTATTTAGTTAACTATACATCAGCCAATAACGAACCTGAAATAATAGCTCTTTATCATTAGGTTCATTCCGCAGTCTGTGGTTTACACATAAATATTTTCGGTACTAAACTTTTATCTCCTCTTGGGACTTATTAAAGAGCGGAAAATTGGTTGTGTTTCTTGGAACCAGTATGCACATACTGGAATGCGTGATTACGTTGAAAAACAAACAAAATGCGTTTTATCCGCAAATAGAGATTCATACATTGCCTCGTACAAAACAGAGTAGAACTAGGTTCTCCTTTTTCTCTCCGTGCTTCTTTTCCTCCAAATGTCGCCAACTTTGCATTCCCGTTTTTATATTCCTACTTTCTATTTCTTATCAAACTCAATACAAAGTGCATTTATCAGCATATACCACGTGGAGAGCTTAGCGCAGCGTGTTATAAATAACACCACTTTTTAAAACGTTCAACTAATACGAGTACATTAATAAAAAAGGCACTAATCCGGGAACTTGACATCTACTCCTACCAAGCGATCGCACTACCAAGAAAACAGGGTTAAAAAGTCAAATACCATCAGGATTTAATGTATCCTTTCGTTACCGTACTCATTGCACGAAGTATATCTTGATTTTGAACGGTCGTCGTCAGGCGTTTATGAAGCCTCTTTCGCTGCAGTCAGTCCATCCGGTGTTTAGAAAACTTCACTTCGTCGCGGTAGTTAAACAGTCAATAGGGTTGCGACAGGAAGAGAACGCGACGACACAAAGCAAGAAACGAATAAGAGAAAACAAATAATGCAGAAAGAAACAGCGACGTTATCGACTCTCTTTCTGGGAGGCAGAAATGAAGATAGATGATAGCATTCCCACTGGCAAGGGAGCTGCTGTAACAAGAGCTGCTGTGTAACGGTGTGTGCTTGTGAGTGTATTTGTGCCTGAATACGTGTGTATCTATGTGTGTGTATCTGTATGTATGTGTATGTGTGTGTCTTTGTGTGTGTATGTGTGTGAATGTGTGTGTGTGTGCGTTTGTGTGTGGGGGAGATAGTTAATGGAGAGTTTCTTCCCGTAACGTAGAGCAGTCGGATGTAAGATGGCCGCCGGTAGGGTTGGCATCAGTTTTCACATATAAGTGACGGAGATAGAGATGCTTGCTGTTCGCGGAGTACACAGTGTAAGACCTGTAGAGATTTGTCAACGATCGAAAGTACACACTCAATCATTTACAGCGCTATTCGTGTGTTGGAAACTTTGCAATCAGACAGCGGGACACTCTTCCTAATGTAAGAAACTATGTCATCAGTCGATTAGACAATTGTAGTATTGGAAACTAAGGGATCAAACCAAGCAGAGGGGCAGTTCTGCCTTTAAGAAACGATGCAAGCAGACAGTTAAGCGATTAAAATAATGGCCATCATGCCGTGTAGTATTGAATGTTATCGTGATTCGCCATTATAATCACGTGTTGCTTTGTGAAAGAAGGTTGACCACCTCGAATTTCTATTTTTGTCTTCGGTTGTGCTCTTTATCTTCTCTGATGCCCCGAAATTGGTCCATTTTGTGATTTTATTCAATCCCATCAATCTGGGCATCTGGGGTGTCCGGTGGTTCATTTACCACACACTTTATCTTCTTGTAAACACAATATCGCGCGTCTCGCCGATGGACCGTCTCTGTAATTACTCTTCATTTAACAATCATTAGTTATTTTTTACACAACGGAAACTAGGCAACCAGAAGTGTTATACTCAAACAATGTACAAGCCAAATAATTATGCTGTTAGCACTTTACAGGAATACTATATTTACTAATATTTTCATAACAATGAAATACTATAAAGTGTGTAGTTGTTATTACATCTAGATCATGTGCTCGTGAATAAATATCGCTTTTAATGTTGAATGATTTATGTGCCAGTATTTTCTATCGATTCATTCAATCAATGTAAGCGAATAATTCTTTCCTGTTAACATTTGTTCGGCAATCATTCTTAGCGCCACCTCACCGTCCCATGTAGAAATCCTTACCTCCTCGCACCCATTCCCATCAGGGTCGATGGGGGGATATGAAGAGGAGGGGGTACGGGCTTTGACCGTTCAACGTTGACTGAGAGTCGCTCAACTGAGAAATTAGACATCACGAACAAGAGGGTGGGGTGGGGTGGTAGACATCACAAGGGGGGAGCACGAAAGCGTAATCGATTTGCTTGATGATTTCCGATCGTAAATAACAAACGGAACAATTCCTCAGTTTCTCTTTTCTCAATCTCTGTTCATTGGACGGTAACTCGTCTCACAGCCCAAGTTCTTGTATCATCAGGCTCCTTGCAAGTTCTTCTGACATAATTCGAAAACTAGAGTTTAAATTTTTGACACGCAATGTTTGAATAGTAATTTCTAATCTATAACACTCGAACTAGAGACTGTGATTGAACGAATCAGGTTACAGAAAACAATAACGATCGGTTTGATCGTTATTGTTTTGTAATTATAACAATCTAACCATTCAGAATTACACTGGATGTGAATCAAATACTTTTTTCGCCGGATTTTCAGAGTATGCTTGGGTCATCGTATACATATTCGATTTAAATATTAACGCATTATCAACAATTAAATTGAGTTCAGGTTTTCATTGTTGATATATTATATAGCTCATCAGACTGGCAGGGGTGAGAAGTCTCGTTGTACTGCCTCCGTTGAGGCCTCCTTGAAGCTCTTCTCGTCTGTATCAACGTCTTTCTCGGAATCAACAACCTCGGCTTCGGCCACGAGGTCCGCTTCCTCGGCCTCAGCCTCGCATATCACTCACTATCTGGGTCAATTCACTGGACAATATCCAAATGTAAACCCGTACACGACAAATAAATCCACAAAGAATAATTCCAAATACGCGCCTATCTCTCAAACAAATTTGTTTAAATGAAAGTATGTTCTGAAAAATTCCAAATAGTAAAATAAATTATATCACCCACCACTGCTTAAACGTTATAGTAAGTCAACAGAAATTCCCGAGCACGCTCGGAGATAATGACTATTCGTCACCGCTGACTGGTCATGTTGACTGGGCGGAGCTGACGTCCACCGGCCCCGGTTGAACGAAGAATTACGATAGATCATTATCCATCAAACGCTGCCATTCTCCGGACAGCAGGAGCTACGGTATACGGAGTCAAATAGCGGAAACTGACGGAATAATTCACGCTTAATATTGATCTCTTCCATAGTGACAGGACAGCGGGAATCTTACCGATGTTCTTCACGTACTAAACACACGACTCGCTTCGCTCTGCAGCAGGGTTTGATTGACGCTTTGACAAATCACTGGCGAGCTGATGCGCTGCAAGTAGTGTGTTTAGTGGGACAACGTCGCAGCGGTTTTTCGCTTGTTGATCTGTAATTAATTCTTTTTGTTTAAATATCATATACACATATGTATTATTTAATATTACTACTAATATCAATGACCATACTACAAGGCAACGACCGAACAGTGACGACTCAGAACATGCAACGAATCTGATGAAACTACATCTGATGAATCTGATGAAACTTTACCGCCGTCCATTATCGGATATGATTGTTTTTGAGCTCACAATCAAGAGCAATTTTTAATACAATATCCAATAATAATTTATAACATTATTGAATAAGTTTGACGTAGCCAGACCCGATGAAAATTAATGCCTTTATGATAAATTAAGATAAAAACAATACTAACATATCTAACTTCTGAATCAGTGAATAAAGAGTGTCAATTATCTTGCATTCGAATGTTGCATGCAATGTTGCATGCACTGTTGTGTACATCTCGATTGCTTTGAGCGCTATGTTTAGGAATTCTTTCCTGTCTACAAAGACTTCGATATGACGTCACGCCTGATCGTGCTGTGCAGAGCAGTCAGTTCTGAAGATAACAATTATTTGTTTGTACTCGTTAGTTGAATTTCTCTCCCTTTCAAGACTGCTATGTCGGTGACTTGAGGTTCAATTCATTAGCACTTCTGCAATAATATATTCTAATTTATTATTGGTTCAAAAGTGCGGTCGTATGGACTTCACACGGATAGTCTAACTCAAGGCTGATACCTTCACCTTGAAAGTATTCAAATTGTTCGACTATTTAAGCGGCAAAAAGCAAGAAATCGCTCAAGATCTTAAAATGAAAAGAGAATACTTGGGCTGGTAGCCCTAAAGTCGAGGGTACACACGTTGCTATTGTTTCAGGTCGCTTTCGTCCAATATATGAATCATAATAATTTATAGGCACAGAAATAAATTGTCATATTTAGCTCGTAATATCAAGTGCATATACCATCAGTTAATAGCTCAGGCGTATTATCAACAAATGTCTGAAGATGTACTGTGACTTTAAAAATGTATAAACCAATAATTTATACACATCGCATTTCTTGCTTATATTTTGCAAATTATTATTTAGCGTATCAGCATACTAAACTCTGAAATTATAGCTCCAAGTCGCGATAGTTCCTACCACAGAAATTATATAATATGTCTTGATGATATTTTAACTTTTAATGTAATGCTACACAGATAGGCGTTAAAGCATTAGCCACATTGCGTCATCCAGCTCAGATGGATGTCTGCAAAAAGCGTTCCTGCAAAACGTGACCTGGCACGTCAGCGAACGACGTAATAGATTAATTATTGATAAAATGATGTGCGCTGCACGTACGTGTCCTTTGTCTCGTCTGCTGTCGCGCAATACGAAATTAGCAGCAGACGCCGAAGCATTAAAACGTCACGCGAAGTGTGAAGAAACAAAAACTTACTGCAACGTTAACCGTCCGGTGGACGGTGCAGGCGCCGGACATTAATCGCACGGAGGTCGGTTTTTTTCGGCCGAAGCCGGAGCGATTTCGAGGAACCAGCTTCTCGGCATTCCGCTTACATTTATCAGACATGCAACGGCGTCATGTTTTATTCAGATCAATTAGTCAAAGGCGCAAAGATGGATGGGACTAAGTCAGAAATTCTGCAGTTTGCTCGGAGAGAAAAGTCACGTGTATCGATGTTCATCATTCACCCGCGACGTGTGGCGAACACAAACACATTTTCCACCACTATTTCCATCAGTCACAGAGTTGATCATATAAATATAGAAATGCACAGTTAGTTAGAAGACTTTTGAAGCTAAATATCTATGTCGCATGAGAAGCATTCGTCGAAGGAAACATTAGTTATACCGGTAAAACCAGCTGTTGATATTTTGCTTGGAAGCCATGATATCTAACGGCACGTACTAAATCAATCATTTCCCGCCCCCAGAAAAATAATGACGGCAATTTTACAAATAGGATTGACTTTCCCATACGTTTGTTTCAAACCAATGTATAAATCAACCGTCCTGTAAATCTGGAAGCCGTATAAATAAAAAGGCTAAGAGATGGCTCAATGTTGAAATCAATGCATTTTGAAAAATAATCATTTTATTGCTTTAGCTTAAACTCTTAGTCAAAAAAGGAATAAAGACTGATATTATATTTATATGTGCAACAGTTACATTTCTGCGCGAATATTTTGTGCTCGTGCATTTCAAACAGAATCCCACAGAAGCAGCGCACGAGCAGTGTGTGCATTTCCGGATGAATGGTCGTTAAAGCCTTGTATTATTCAACCACAACCTTGTATTATTCAACCACAACCTTGTATTATTCAACCACAACCTTGTATTAATTCAACCGACAACAACCCTGTAGTTCTGTGCCGAACGCATAAAACTCTCCGATTCTGTCGTGAAACCCTCCACTTACTCTTCAAAAACTTCGATCTTCAGATCCGGATTCTATATTCTAACTCTGCACTGCACACACCACATTTAACCATGCATTTCCAAATTCCGAACAGTATAGTACTATGCAAAGAACACCTCAATTATGTAGCCTATTATAACATTGTACCTTGGACCGCATAGCACACGGAACAGCATCATAATCAGACAAGGGAGATGCTGTGCAAAGTTTTATTACTGTTGATTAAATTATCCAGTTGTTACTGACAAGACAAATGTAGTAATGACAGTTTTTTTCTTATCAAGTGAATTAAACTTGTTATAGCCCTGAACCCATTCCGATAAAAATGTAACTCTGGTGCTTATATCGATATACTGTACATGAAATGAACGCTTCAATTGAATAACTGGGTTAGCTAAAGTAGATATTTCACTAAGACATGAATAATGGAAAGGCAAATAAAGAATACCAGCATGATTGAATGCCAAGAACCTTCGGGCGAGAAGAACATTAACAAACGACATATATAATTCAGACGAAAGTTTGGAACGCAGAGTTGTTTTGCCGGTAGAGTTCTAGCGGCAATATCTCCACTGATGTGTATGCAAATATTAAATGAATTTGGTTTCTTTCCATTTCTGCGTTCAGTGTTTAATGCTTTCTTTAACGAGCTCGCACGGTCGACAGTGCCTTTACGTCCGGACTTTAAAGAACCTCTCCTCGCTTCATTACTTCGTTCCTAAGCCGAGCCGGAGAGCGCCTCGGTGTTTTCATGCTCCAACCAGCTCGGCAATGCCGATGTTTTGCTCGCACTCTGGAGCAGCCCAGGGCAATAAAACGCACCCAGCGATGCGGCGTTATTGTCGAGGCAACAATTCGACGCTGCAACAAACCATCGTCTCAAACAAGCCCGCTGACGTTTCGGCTTCCTCCTCTTCCTCCTCTTCCTCTTCCTTCTCCTCCTGGTCCTCCTCCTCGAGCCTATGTAGACAGCTCGGCGAGAGAGAGAGACACCGTTGTAAATGTCCAGTTAGAGCTTCTGATTTATTAAGGTGAGAAATAAAAAGTGGAGATTTCTCAAACCGCTGACATAATCTATGCGCGGAATAAAAACAAATGCATAAGAGTTGATATTCTGTTGGGGGTTATTTATTTTCAAATAATAAAATACTGTCGGGAAATGAAAGTAGTTAGTTTCCCTTAATTTTCCACTTTATCATATTACTTAAATGTCTGTTCAATTTTTGTTGTTCTTAATTTAATTTCTATTTCATTCTTTCATTCTGTTTGCCACTTCGTCTGATCAGCGAATAAACCATTTGGCCACATCGTGTATTTATTGTTGATTCACTTGTAAGTTTTTGCCAGATCATCCTCATCGATATTATCTTGATTATAGCTATTATGGTGATCATCGTCATTACCGAAATCTTCGCCATCGTCGTCGCCATCGTTAACGTCCGTCGCCGATATTGCAAAAATCCCTGGGCAAGCAGTGCGCTTCTCATTCAACAGGAAAAGTCATTATAGACCAGAAATAGAAATAGTTGATAATTTGTTGGAAAAAATGATTTTTTAAGTAGCCCTATCACATGCTTTCATGCGCGTATTTTCCTATTCAAAATTGTGACGTCACAAGTCCTGAATCCACTCGAATGATCTAGATCGTCGTGAATCTCTGTAACCTATCTCAGCGGAAGTGTCAGTAAAATCCTCCTGAAATTGGCTCATAAACTAACACCAGCGGCGAGTTGGTTCTGAACGAAAAATCTCCGATCAGTTTTTATAACGACCCATACTTTGTTGTCAAAACAATACAGTCGTGTCGGTTGGACACCGAACTGACGGCGTTAAATAAGTAATATTAAAATAGTTGGTTCAGAAATGTTAACGAATGAGCAATAAGCGCTGGTTCGTTTAGACGTAAACAAGGTTATTCACTAATATAGCAATAGTATTGCAAAATGTCATGCATATTAATAATGTTGGCTCATGTTGAGCAATGCGAGGCATTGTGTCTGAAGGAATCATAGTAAGGAATACATGTAACTGTATACATGCCATGAAGAAATTATAATAAGAATATGCATATTCTTATTATTTTATTTTATTTTATTTAATCTTCAAAACTAACACAGTTCAAGCACAGTAGCATTACAATATAGCAACAGTTGATAAACAATAGTTGAACGGTGCTAAGTCAGTTTTAGGGAAACCAGACCCAACAGCACTCATGATGACCTTCTACATTTAAAAACATAAAGACCAATAAAATAATTTTTATACAATAAACTTTCACATAATCATGTCCAAGAAAAAAAAATCACAAAATGACGACGTTGAACATACGCTAAAAACACAATAAACAATTTTAAAAAGCTACTTATTACTACATATAAAATACATTAAGGTTTTAAGTTCAAAATTAAGAACTTACTAAAGTCAATTGTATCAATTGAACGTTTAAATACACGCACATGCATTGTATAACTGTCACGATGAGAAACGAGATTCGAGTCTTTGAAGGAATCGGCAAAGCCTTATACAATTAAGACAACTCTTCGTGAAGCCAAGATTAAGATCAAGTCAACACCTGGTGAACAGAAATGGCAATCTAGAAACAACAGGCATGCGAAGAAAAAAGGGAAGGTAGAAAAAAGAAAAAGAAAAACTATGTAAACTTGTAGCTAAATCATTAATAAATAGTCTAAATCAACTATTATTCTTTCAGAGAACAGTGCACGTGTGCGCTTCTCTGAACCACGACCCGATTCGGTCTTGCCTTCATCAGCCTGTAGCGTCTACACCTAATCTGCTAATAAAACTTAATACAATGCCTGATACTGTACCAAAACATCCAATCTGCGTAATGATCAATGTTTTTCCATTGGAATTAGATGCGCTCTCGAAGAAGAATCTTGCTTTCTAATCCTGTCATGCGTGATGCCATACTTATGCTTGTACGCTGTCTTCTAAAGTTCAAAATGTCTAATAATTCACCTTTATTAATATTCCAGTATATAACGTGTCTCAATACAGTACCTTCTAATGGAATGAGGATCATAACAAAGTGCGAGACTTGCCCTTTTGACCTCAATTCGGCTAGCTGCATTTATCTTGCAGTATTCTTTGATCCGAACCGCGGAGTGATAATCACTCACTTGTATTACCGTCGCTGTAAATACATCTGCCTCTGATAAAGCATTCCTAAATCTGATCACTTCTGCAGTGATCCCACCATAATAATTATTGACCCTTTTATTATCGCAACAACAGTTGCCTGCGGATCAGCTTCTGGACGCCAGGTCTCTACGTTGCCCAATAGTGCAGCTGCTGTGTTCAGCTGTTCAGCTGCCGTTGCACAGTTGTGCAGCTGCTGTACTGTTGCTGCACGACAGAGAGACCTAGAACACCGGCTGAAGAATCAAGTCCCGAGACATTAAATCATCACTGGATCGAGTTCTGGGGAAGTCCATCAATAATTGAACAGGGTGTTAGGGACATTAGACTAGCCTTATATCCTCATACGGCGCCCAACAGAGAATCAGCCTTGATTATAAATTACTCGTGGAGGGAGAATTCCATGTGCACAGGCAGATGTTTCACAACGTCGGTGTTTCACAGAGTAGATTTTAATTACGTTGATTACGGATGATATTTCGTTATTTCCATTCGTCTGCTTATTGTTCTTGTTATTAAATATTAAGCGACAAGAGGCCTCGGTTGCTGGCTTTTTCGACAAACTGTTAATAGCAACAAGTAGCAAAATTCGAACGTTGCTAATGTACAAATGCTTAGATTTTATGACAACGTAGTGTGTTTGACGCGCTACTAGGCGCTTAGATTTTTTGAATTCGTAGTACGACTCGCGTTGGTTGTGCGGCTCTAGTAGGTTGGTGTTGATATCCATACGTTTACGCTAAATATGACTTCCAAGAACGCCTAGAGGGGGATGTATGAATAGTCTAGTAGTCAAGGTGTGTGAGTGGATACTTGGATTCAATTCCCTGTTGAGGAATCAAAATGTAATCGTGCTTAGAAGTTGGTTTAGCGTAATTTGACTCTGCATATGATCATCTACAACATTAATTAAATCTGAACGAAATTACATAATATTTATCGAACACGACGTTTGACAACATTGATTATACGTTATAATGTTGTTATCCAACTAGCGCACTACAGAACTTATCAAAGAAACCCAGCGTTGCTCATGTTCATAACTATTCGAGTTGTACTTTTCAAACCGGGTTTGTGGTCGGGTTCAACCCATTCCCCCTCCCCCGAATTTTTGTTCTTAAAGTGTGATTTTTAAAGATTTTTAAAATCATACTTAAAGTATGATTTTTTGTGCTTTTTAAGTTGAACAAATGGTCGTCAAATATATTTGAAAGCTCAGTTACCTCCCAACTGAAATTTTGAAAAGGGTCGCCAATAATTTTAGAAGTCAAAGAACCTCCAAATGTAAGCTTGGCTACGGACGTAACTCCAGTTATGCCACTTTGAAGAATAAATAAATATACAAATACATTTGTAGACAGATTTGACGACTTAGCTGTAAGGGTTCCAGTTTAAGATCAATATAAAATATGGTAGAAAGTGAATAAGTCACGGTAGTAACGTAAAATGAAAAATGGGAAGATATAAAATGTGAGCGGTAAAGTGAACAGTCACAACACTTGAACAACCGTTGAAGAGGCTTAAACAGTGTGGCACTCAATGACTGATCTCAACTAGACAATTTAGTGATCAACTGGTCCCCCAAACCGCCAGGACACTTCCCATAGCAATAACAAGCAAACACTACACAAATAATATTAAACCAGATAAGTCCTTTATTCCTGTGCAGTGCTTTAACTAAGAGTAAAAATTGACACAAACATCATGATTAAACTACTTTAAACGTATAAACAAAAAATCCGAGAATAACTTCTCTATGCATTGCCATATTATGACTCTTATAGCGCAGGTCACTCGATGCATCTTTCTTTTTTGCACTAATCTTTAAATGCATTTTATTCCATTACCGATAATCAAGCCATCGATCTTATACGCACTCTGGCTGTTTTCATGTTTTCACCTTTTTTCTCTTTCCTTTTCACGCTAACGACATTTGTATCGCCTACTCTCAACAGGGCTCTGGCGTTTCCAGATCACACCGAATCCCAACCGACCCGCACCCCACCCCACCCCCGCCCCCCTTCCATCTCTACCCTCCTCTCGCGAGAAATCGCTAAGTGCATTACTTCATATGCAGAGCAGCAGAAGCAACGCAAGCAGTTCACCGGCTGTTTCACGCAACAAAACTGTTGGCGCATGCGCATTGCGACGCAGTGAAATGTCAGGCGAGTGATGACGTCATGACGCTGGAATGAACGTGTGGTAGCTCAAAGGATTTGCAGAGAACAAGCATGCGCGACCCGCTGGACGTACCACCGGTCACACTGGTGAGTGGAGGAGATTTATTGGACGTACCTCGTAAAGTAGCGTGGAATTTCAATATTGGCCTGGACGGGGCGACAGACGGCACGGTAGAGGCTCAGCGCGTATTTGTCAGATGTTTATTAAAAAAATTGGAGCACCAGCCACAAGAGCAGTAAAATGTTACCTATATAACCTAGCACTCTGTGAACTTGTCAAACCTTCAGTGTGCAGTCAACGCATAAAGAGAGAGAGCTTAGTCATTGTTCACGCTGCTCAGCAACTATATGCATGTATGCATGTGTGTATGTATGTATATATGTATGCATGTATGTATGTATGTCTGTATGT
>JAQFYQ010001472.1:0-13250 GCA_034694885.1 Buchholzia appendiculata | reverse complement strand
GACCCGACCCACTGAACTCTGGACCCGACCCGACCCGCGAAATTTCCAAAAAATGCGGACCCGACCCAACTCGACCCTACCCGACCCACGTCCAACTCTGCAGTATATATAGGACACCTTTTGCTATTTAACTCCTTAACTTCTCTCCATCTCACCATGAGTAGAATTCAAATCAATTGAACCAAACAACAAGAGTGTGGTTTAGAGTCGGCTCCCCCAAAATAAATATATCAGCACATGTTTTTGTTATAAAAATTATCATCATCACGTGCCACCGTCTACAAGAAGGTCGACTACTATGGTTTCCATCTTTTTCTATCTTCCGCTGTCCTCTTCGCCATCTCATAAGTCGCTACGACTCACTAGTCGTGTCCACCCTATGACATCATCTGTCCTCGTTAATCTTTGTCTGCTTGTTGCTCTTTTACCACCCATTTTTCCGTTCAAGGCTAGTATATATATGCGCACGTGTGCTACCACTGGATTCTCTTAAACAGGACCATCAAATTTCATTTTTTTCATGCCATTGAAGAAGTTTAAATTTGTGGTTAATTTCTCTCACTCTTTCTAACTTCCTTATTGGTACCTTTATCATTCTAGCCTATCTTCACCATTCTCCAATATCACAAATGCTCAAATGCATTGACTTCAGGGTATGGTTTTATTCCATGTTCAGCTCTCTCATCCATAGTTCAAAATTGAGTATAGACGTAGCAGTTCAAAATCTCAACTTGGTTTGAGGCCTAATATACATTCTCATAATCTCCTTGTTCTGCCAGAAAGCCACCTTTGCCCTTGCTATACTTGATTTTAAATCTTCCTCACATCTTCCGTCTTCAGTGATCATTCTTCCCAGATATCTATAGCCTATCGGACAACTTGTTCAAGTATCGAGTTGTCTAAAGTTATCTTGATCGGCATGCTTCCTGCTTTATTAACCGACATCACCTCAGTATTCTTGGCATTTATAGACATCCCATATACTATATATGGGATGTCTAATAAACTGACTATTGAGCCAGATATATTATGTGAATTTATGTCTTGCTCAATAGTCAGTTTATTCACCATGGTCCTTTTGTAGCTTTCTCTTGAGTCGGCTATCAAAACTGCATCATCCGCATATCTCAAATTTGTAATATTGCATCCATTAAATTGTATTCCAGTCGCATTCTCTAGAGCTTCGGTAATCATATGCTTCCTTGTCTTATAAAAATAGGCCTACCAAATATACCAGGTACCCTTAATCTCCCTTATGCTGTATAAGGTATAAATGTACATAGAATGCACCTTAAGATTGTGTATGAATCTTTCTTTCCTCTCTGCATTCTTATGGTCGATATTATCTGCTTTAATTAATGTTTCCATTCGTTCTACTTTTGCTACTGCACTAGGTCTTGTGCTAAGGTAAATAATCACCTTCAAATCTTCAATCATTAAAATCCATGAACTTCGCTTCGTTCTCTTCATTTTCCACCGACCACCTCTTTAACAGTTCGATGATATTGTTATACAATCAATCAAATTGTATTTCTTCTGTAGTCTGCATGCAGATGTATCCAAGAAATGCATTCCATCAAAGAAGTCGGCAGTATGAATAAAAACACAAGCAACCAACCTGTATGTTCTTCGTCAAATTCGCACCTAAAGCAAGTTTTGCTTTATCCACATTTAAAACAAATTTTCGTCGTTTTCGGAGTTTCAAGCGCTTGTATAGGGCCTTATAATATAAGACCCATGGTGCAACAAGACAGTTTTAGTTATTTTTGTAGATGTCATTTTTCTATAGTCTATTCAATCTCTTTCGTATACTTAAATCAGAAACCTACGGAGTCCAAACTTATAAGTGGAAAGCAAAAGGGATGAATAAAATCAAAGATCCCAACATACAATGGACTGAAAAATTCATAAGCCCGAACGTTCGGCATGTGGAATGTATACGCTCAACAGGCCGAACGGAACGGACAAATGTTCCAAATTCGATCGGCCGTTACAATTCGCTTACGTAGGAAGGAATTGAATAAGAGTATTGTTAAAAATTAAATTCTATGGTGTGCTAGTGTTGTGTTACAGAGTCATACTGAGGATCGCTAGAGATCTGACACGAATTTATTTGTGATCATTCGTGAAATGTCATTCAAACTGCTTGGTTAACATCTGTTTCCATTTATTCTGTATATTAAATTTAGAATTTTTAAGATTTCATCATTTTTATTTCACTTTTAAGCCTTTTGAATATTTTGGTTTGTTCGTGTCTCTCGAACGTTCGGCTTTCACTTTGTTCAAACACCGCGTTGTTGTCAACTGCAATGTTCGACCCTTTGATTTGTGACACGGCCTTTTGTTTTCCACCCATTTAAAGTTTCGACCCGTTGGTCTTTTTCGTCTCAACATCATGCTGTTCTCTATATCGACTAGTAATTTCATCTTCTTTCATTCAGCCTGTTCCTCTTGTTTCTAACCCATGCTGGAAAGATGGAATGATCACCGACATAGAATGATCACGATGATGATCTCACGTGGTTTCCTTAATTATTAAAAGTTTCGACTTTCATTATTTAATTATTATTCAGGGGAATTGATCTATAGGAAGGTGGTTTCCCTTTATCTTAATTGTCAGCTTGTTTTACCTTCATGGTTTTAACCTTCATGATTTTGGCTTCCAGCTTGATAGTCAATGGACGAATTTTATCTTATAGATATTAAAGCTGGTTCTCCCTTCAATCAAACTTGTATTTTGGCAGCCTATGTATTTGCAATTTAGAAGCAGTGCATCATGGGATACGATTCTCCGTCTTGAAACAGGCTCACTCTCGCTCAACTCGCTCAACTTGCTATAAGCACTTAGCCACATTTCCTGTTCTTTACTCGTCATGACCCTGCAGCCCGCAGAGTGTGGGAGGAACGCGTGTGCAACGGATACGACTAAGACCCTATATAGGTTAATAGAATTGTCTGTTCCACAGGAAGGCAACAGGTGCACCTGTTTACTGTTTACGGCACGAGTCTATCTGAAATAGACTCGTGTCGTAAATAGTAAACCGGTGCACCTGTTGCCTTCCTGTGGACCCGACAGTCATGTCGTATAAGACATTGACGTCATCGCCTTCGCCTGTTGCAAATATCTCCTGTGTGCAGCAACTCAACTGTTAACTCTACTAAGAGTTAACTCATAGAAATTGAAGTCTTTTATATATTTGACTAGTGTGATTTATAGAGGTACGGCAATGCTAAAGAACTGCAGCAGGGATCTGTCTATTAATCGGTAGATGCGTAATACCTTTCTTGGAAGAAGTGTTCATCACACGAAGATGACATTGTATCCGACTGCTTATATTTCCGGTCTTAATTAAAAACTGCAGTCGAACTCTGTGTATGGCAAAATCAGGGTCATTACTTGAGAGGAGCAAGTGTTTTCCTTAGCATGCGCCAGAGATGGGGGTGAACGAAAATCTTGTCGAAAATGATGTTTTCACGCTAGAGCTGTGAATCAAGAACATTTTCAAGAGAGCATCTTGCTATAGTACTTATTGAATTCCCGACAAATATTCCCAAGTTTCTTGGACAATCTACAGCATTTCATTATTTACAGAAAGATTGCGGAATTAAAATCATTATCGCCCACATTGACAAATTGGCTGCACAAAACTTAATATCAAAATCACTTTTTCAAAGCTATCTTTATATTTTATTCCATTTTGAATACGGTCTGATTAAATTCTTATGATGCCTCCCGTTGATGAGTATTCACGGTAAAATATCTCTACGTTAATCCCACTGTAATCCGGAGGCGAGGCTAGGTGATGTGACTCTAGGCCCTGCGTCCTCTGATCAGATTGTAGCCTTGAGGAGGAAGACGCTTCTCGGCGGCAGGTCGTTTATCTTCCTGGTTCTCGATACCTGTTCTCTCCTTCACAAACACTCCAGGCCGACTCGCCACAAGACCGACTTTCTCGTGTGCCGAGGTTCGCTGTGAGTTCGCTGATGACGGGTGATAGAGCTTCATGTTAGTTGGGTAGGAGACGAGCTGACCGACACTGGGATTGTGGAGAGAAAGGTCGTAGTCGGCCTGGAATGAAGGTCGAGGTTGAAAGTCGGGAAGCATTGGAGGTAGCAGTAGGTTCAACTTTCTCTGTAACACGTGAAACAAAAAGACGACAGATTAGATACATCCAGGGTGGCATTTGTCGAGGGGGTTGGCCCACTGGCAGATGTCACGACCCTCATCTCGTTTGAAAAAACTCAGGGGGTGGGATGGTATTTAAAAGAACCCAGGGTATTCGGTCAAATTTGAGACCGCCGCCACCCCCACGGTCTCACCAACGCTCGTGAGAAAATTTTGGAAGGTCGCCAACCAACACCGCTTTCGAAGGTCGCCCCCCCCCCCGGTTCGTCAGATCGAACGACCCCCACCTATTTTCACATATCCCACGCTGGATACATAGAATTATAACTTGTGTGCGATATACCGGTCGATCAGGTGAATAGGAAGGAAATCAACATGCGAATCATACGAGCAGACAAACTAATCCAATCTGGTCGAATGCCACATTATGTGGTTGATAAACTATGCACAAAAGAGATCGAAGTGGGATTTGGGAAATAAGTTTATGCTTAGATTTTGCGTTCACTAGCATTTTTTCAGCGCCTAAACCACTCGGTTCAAAAAAATAAAGTAAATATCAACAAAATGATTTCATGTTAGGTGAAAAAAGCGAAAATTCGATTCTGAAATCGTAGAACTTTTCCTAAAATTGGAATGCTCAAATATCTGTGTATGGGGCTCCAAATTTAGATCCCTGTCTAAGAATGATCACTATGTATTCAATTTTCAGGCTTACTAGTTTAGGAGATAGACATATTTTGATGTTTGAACATAATTTATAGCTTCAAACAGATCACTGGAATTAGGGCCGTATGTAAGGGGGGAGGTTCGGGTTCAACCCCCCCCCCAATTTTTTTTCTTAAATTTATGATGTTTTCTGAAGAATTTTTTGAAGAAGAGGTCAAACCCCCTCCCCCACCGAAATGAAATTTTTTGAAAAGGTCGTGAAATTAGTTGGACCCCCCAAATGAAATCCTGGCTACGACCCGGGCTGGAATGAAAAGATTGTGTGTTTGTCGACATTAGAGCTTGAAATATGAAGAGCTTGATTAGGTTTTGACGCGAAGAAAGCGATTAATTAGAAATAGCAGTTACTGAAACCCTTTAATCCATTTTCAAATTTCCAAATGGATCAAACAATTGTTTTTCATATCTTGAAAAGGATATGAAAAAAGTAAAATCTAAAAAGTAAAATCTAAGCTTATTCGGGCAACCGACTATCGTGAATAATCGTATGTCTTTTCAAAAATTAAGCACCATTAATTCTTGGCCTTTCAACTTTCGACCCTGCTCCTACAACGCAGCGTATTATATCACCGGGGTCGCCAGGGTTAAACCCCGAAGCCTCTTTTCTGGAGCCCGCAGCAAATCCGCAAAAATAATGTCGAACAAGGTGGGGTCATAATTTTACCCCACATGTGTTACCGTAATTTGGTAAATTTGTTGTTTAAATTGATAAAATAGTTTTAAGAAAAATTGTATGGATACCCCTCGTCCTCCACTGGTCATGAACAAGTTTCCACATCCTCCCCGGTCCTAAAACAATTTAAGCGTCGCCACTCCCTCCCGCTAGAAAAAAATAGCATCGCCCGGTGGAAAAAAATTGATTCGCCCACCTTCTCCCCGCTAGTCAAAATGTGTTTGCGTCGCAGCCCCCTCCCCTCCCCGCTCGGTTTCAGTCAACCCCGGGACCTCAAAATTAACAAATACCACTCTGCTACAAATGTTAATATTTCCCCTGAGTTTCATCTGGATATTAGCCTAGGTCATTTATGGCTCTCCGAGATGTCCATTTGAGCGTGCAAATTGTACGTGTACCCATAATAACGGGTACACCTAACTAAGAGCCGGTAATATCAGAAATTAAGTGACGAATAAATGTCCTCTCACTAAGTTAATTCTCAAATCAATGAAAGTCTACAAAACGTGGAATGCATTTAGAAATTGACCTTGGTTCTCAATGAGGGCTAATAATAAGATTATTCGTGTATTTTTTATAATTAATTCGTTTAATTTTTATAGTTTTTTTACCTCATTCAGTTGAAATCCACTGGAACAAATTATAATCATTAGGATACTAGTGTTATCATTCAAATTGAGGTCAGATTAGCATTTATGGACGTGAGCCTCACGACCTATCGTTTTAGGAAAAATACTATACGACTTTTTTCCTTTTGCTGTGTTCTTGAACTTTTTGTTGTACCCTGTCGAGTCAACCGGGCATAATTTTAAATTAAAGACAATCTTTCAGGTTTTCAGAGCAAAAATTGCCTGCACGAGGCAATTTTGATTCTTACTGTATGCCATCGAATCCACCAAATCAAGTTTAAGCGATTACATTTCTTTGAAATGAACCATAGGCGATCAGGTGCTTTAGCCAGGGTTAACATTTCAGGGCTTAGCCCTGAAATGTTTCCGATTTTGTGTCCTCCGCTGCCTCCCCCACGGTCTTCTAAAATTTCAAAGCACCCCCAAATCAAAATGTCTGGCGGCGCCTACGCAGCGTGGTATTTGGCGCCGGGTCGCCGTGGTTAAACCTCGGACCTCCTTTGTTGATCTCGGCACCTCGGCGAATTTTTGACCCCGGTGTGGTTGGAATGTGACCCCGGCACCTCGGAAAAAAGTGCCGGGATCGCCGGGGTCAATTTACATTTCCGCGGCTCCCCCCGCTCATCTGAAAATTTTTCTGTCGCCACCCCCTCGTCGCTCGTCGGAAAAATTCCGTCACCACCTCCCCCATCTTAAGAATAATTCGAATTTTAACTATTTACTTATGAGCTAAGTAAATCATTCTATAACATTACAATTTTTCTAATAAATTCTATTCAATTATTCTCCCACTCACCAGTAACGTAGCATCTGTTAGATCTCTGCGCGACCGTGCAATGTTTAAAACGCCGTCGCCATCTAACGAATCTATTTGAGAGTTTTCTAAATGAAAGCTTGCAACCTGATCCGGTAAAAGCGCTATTGATAAAGTCAGTAGAACTAGCGCGCAGTTCGCAAGTAGATACATCGCCTCTGTATTAGAGTCCCTTTCCTTCTGCCGCTATTGTGTAACTCCTCTGAGTTTGCTTGCAACAGATTGAACACTTCTGAAAGTGTCGCTGGGATCCTTCGCTTCGCCGGTCGTACGAGTGACTGGTTACAATCTCAGCATTTGACCGTTCACGCCGTTGTTCACAGGATTGACTTGAACTAACGGCTTTTGGTGACCAGTGGCAAAGTGAGCCACTCAGATATAATGCTTTGAGAGAACAGATACTGCATGAATCGTCACGGAATTTATTTCTCATACATACAGAAAATAAGTTTAATGAATTAGGATTACTTTTAATAAAAAGGCCAATGCTAGAACTTAAACATACGTTTGTGTCATGTGAAAACTCAACCCACGTTGTGCTTCAGCTATTTTGCAACCAAACTTTTGTTTGACCCACCCTCCTCCTAATTTGAAAGTCATAAATTGAATTTTATAGAACAATAAATCTGCTCTATAGACTGCTTAAAAGTCTGCTTAAAATTGATCTCTGTTTAAAAATAATTTATTTTTTATTTTTAAAATTCAAGAATCTTAATTAAAAATTAAAAAACTGCAATAAACAAAAGCTCAGCTAGCATCCTCCAACCTGATTGTACCTGTGGCGGTGGAAACCTTCGGCTTGACTTCATACGAGAGGGGTCGGGTTTCTCAGGTCACAGGGGGTCAGAGAGAGAGGCGATGTTGTTGCTGCAGAGAATCTATGCTTCAGTTCAGCGTGGGAATGCTGAAGCTATTCGAGGAAGCTTGCCTGAGTGTGTCACATCGGCAGATGACACCTAGCTTTTTGCTGTGCTATTTCGCAACCTTCTTAACTACTGCTACGCACTCTTAATTATGGCTTGATAATACAGTAAGATGCGTTTAGTTGAGCACCTGTTTCTTTCCACTGTGTCGCACGCTTTTTTATTGACGGTTTGTTTAAATTTATACTCGATAACCAGACTGTAAATATGATTGCTTGCACTGTTTGGTTGTATAATAAATATTATTGCAAATTATAAACCAAATAAAAAATTAGTTCTGCTTAAAATTGAAAAATGTGAAGATACTCTTAACATGTTCGAGTTTGAAACTTTTGAAACTTTGTGCTTGCGGACTGATACAGTATATGAAACTATTTTGCTTTGCAGAAATGTATCAAAGATGCAAAAACGGTGCAACAACGGTCCAAAAGTGGTGGAAAAAATTGGCCAACAGAGGTGGAACAGAATTGCAACAGAGTCAGAGCTGCTATTGGCAACAAAGTTCAACAGAGATCATTCACCACTGAGTAAAAGTGAAGTAAGTAGTAAATAAAGAAGTAATGGTTATGTGTAAACATGAGCTACACTGAAGATCAACATTATCATTGCTGATTTCATTCAAAAATTAACGTGAAATTTGAAGACTAATTTTATTTCATTTGATTCTAAATTTAATCTAGATATCAATTTTATTTACTAGGAATTTAACGCTCACCATCCCCTCTTGAAATACTATTGTTGCACCAACATGCAATAGTTTCACGGTACACAGTCCACAGTCTCGCTACTATCCAGTTCGGTTAGTAACCCTGTACGCCCGTCAGTATTGCATGCCTCTCACTCGCTAGGTGGCTCATTGATAAATTTGTCACGTGCTCTTTCACGTCCGGAGTCTGCTCTTACAGATCTGACTAGACATCGCAGCATACTGGGACTAGACATCGCTACAGTACTACGCAGCCAGGATTTCATTTTTTTGGCGTTGGAGAATTTTTTTACCACCATTTCCAAAATGTTCATTTGGGGGGTGGGAGGTTGACCTCATAATTTAATACCGGTATACCGACATTTTTCTAAAATGTCTTCACTAAACTTTATCAATTTTAAGAAAAAAAATTTCGGGGGGGGGGGTAACCCCAAAACCACTTCTTAAATACGACCCTGTATGACACAAACAACTAACACTATTTTTTGGAATGACCATTTCTACCTCCTCCCAATTTTCCAACCAATTACCAAAATATAATCAATGGCGACGTTCTTTTAAGAAGGTCGCATTAAAATGGATGTTTGGTCCCATCAACGTTTTGTCCCCTCAATTTGTATGATGCCGTTGCCCCCCCACCCCATCCCCCAAGTGTAGATGAATAGAGACTGCAGGCAACGCTGTAGTTGTATAGTAGCATATTCATGAGTCTGATTTCATTTTGATTTTTAACTGAACTGAGTCTTAAAGATAATACTGAGATCAAATTTGATTTTCATGGTGAATCTAAAATTGAATTAGATGTCGTTCAAATATAACGTCACGCATTTTCAGCAGTTTTGACCCCCCCCCCTTCCCCCCTTGTCATGCTCTGTCACACCTCGCGACACCCTCCCCCTAAATAATGACGTCACAAATCTCAAACCCACCGTCTAAGTGAAAAAAAATTCTGACGAGCGGGGGGGGGGATTTCTGAATATTTTTCATGAGTGACGTCACGTCATGCTAAGTGCTAATCCCTTCCTCCTTATCACAAATTGTCACACTTCAACGATCCCCCACTACGTGACGTCATATTTGAATGACCCCTTATCGTATACTCATGAAATGCATTTACGGAGACATGGGGATCAATAGTCAATACCCCATCATTTTTCGCTTCAATCAATTCTCAATAAATTTATACTCAATAAGCACAATATAATTTCAGACTGAAGTATGTTTCCACTCTTTATTTCTATCCCATTGCTGCAGACTCTTTGACACCGGAACCGTGTCGAGATTTAGTCGCTTGCTTTAAGTTGCACTGCTTGTCGCCACATTGCCGTCACAACTTGTACTACTCGTCGCCTGCAGAGGGCGCTAATCGAGGCCGACAAGTGGCGTGATTACCAAGCAACTCTACACCTTGGCTGGGACCACACTGAAGCTGCTTCTTCATTATCAATGCATAGAGTACACTCGCTTGTCGTCTGCATTACGATCCGCGAACAATACAACTGAATTATAGAACGCGACGGGCGCGAAGAAAACATTAGAAGAGGAAGAAGAAGATTTACGGAAGTTGTTGTTTCAATTGTTGCCCGCTGTGTGGCGCAACAAACAGATTACTGATTCGGGGAAGGGAAAAGAAAAACGGTCAGAAATGATTACTAACTTATGAAGATTATCGTCTAGGTGCATTTTTGAGCTACACGTAATTTGCCCGATCTAGTTTGGCGGCCATCTTCAAAATTAATTATAGCTAAATTTAGACGCTGACTGACTGTATACTATTCCATTGCAGCAACATTCTTCTGCAACTCACTCTCAGTTCCTATCTTATCTCGTATTCTTAGCACAGATATTGTCTACTATTGTTTGTGTCTAAGAGATCTACAATCTTATGATCAAGAGTTTAAGACATCTACGATCTTTGGTGTCTTAGAAAATATAACAATGAGCAAATAGATTTTGATGGCGGCCATTTTAGAAATGAAAACATACTGTATTTTAGTTGTTCACAGTGACAGGTGCGTAAAGGTTATTTGAGAGACTACACGAATGGCTGACGTCATGATTGTGAAAGCGTCAACTGAGACATTGATGAACAGAGGTTTCTGCGTGGAGACCATTTTGAATATACAATATGGCCGCCATTTTGAACATGTAACATGCGCTGGGTGACCGAATGCTTAACAAAGTCACATCAAGACCCATAGGTGTAAGTTCAAACCGGTGGAGGTTCAAATCCCCGGCAGGACGACTGCATTAGTTAGAATTCACACGACATTTCTGAACAATTGAGTCTTGCCTAATCGGGCAAAGTTCAGAGGGCACCCAGGCTGATCATAGATGCTCATCAAGAGCTAGAGGCTGAAATTCTGAGGCTCCCACGGAAATGGAATGCTGTAGTTCTATTTGTAGCACGTGTGAAAAACGTCGACCTTTCTTACTGCATATTAAACTGCTAATCTTCTACACTGTCACTATTACAAATTGCAATCTCCTTTCTACACGCTGTGCTTTATTCATAACATTGATGTGTATTTAAATACACCCTATAAAATAATACTTAAATAAACGCATGTCTGAATTGGAACCAGATAATCATCTGCATTAAGTAGAACAAGTAGAACAAGTTCTAAATGCAGATGATTATCTGGTTCCAATTCAGACATGCGTTTCAGCATCAACGCATCGATATGAGCTTTTGACTTAGAATATTGAGCGCTTAGTAAAGTATTACTTTACAGTTTACTCAAACTCTATCTTCTCGCAGTGTAATAGACTACTTTGGGATAGATGATCTTCGCATTTTTATTCTTTGTTAAATCTATTTCCGTCTTGAAGAAAGACTGAAAACAGCCCAGAATTACGCATTAAAGTTTCATATTTCTTAAACATGAAATATCTGCGCCGTTCCGATATTAAATAATTTGTCTACAATGCGATTTCGTGAATATATGCGAGTTACTTTATGAATATTTTTGTTAAGAAGGGAATCTGAGACGTTAGTGAGCAATTCATAGCTATTTTACAGTATTCAAGAGTTTTTTTACAGACGGAAGTAGTTTTATCAAAGAAATAAAAAGTGCGAAGATCATTTATCCCAAAACGGTCTATACCGTAAAACTCTGCTACAAACGATGGCAATTCCCTGTTTGTGCACAGTTGCGCTGAACGGGTGACGCGGTAATGATTAGATTTGGTGACATCTAGCGAATAGAAACACATTAAATTTGCTGAAACATTGCCATCGTGTGAATGTGTCATGCATCTATCTAAGAATTTCAACAAATCATTCAGTAAATACACTCAGTAAACCACTCAGACTCAGTGACATATGAACACACCAATCAACATCAACAATCATCATCAACAGATCAATCTACATTAGAAGAAAAAGGGGAGAAAAATTACGTTATAGACACAGTTAATCAACAAACTTAAATAAAGTATTTTGAAAATGACAAAAGTGGAATCACATTATCACAGTGATGCAGGCCGACCGAATATATAACTGAGGTAAATATTCAAGATGTGAATAATTATAAAACATTTGAATTTAATTTTTATGTTTTCAGAAATCGAGACACCGGTTGGATGACAGGCAAGAATTGCAGGAATAGTTAGTTAGATGAAACGTTGAATTACGTAGTTCTTGTATTGTATGTCTGAATGTATGTCTGCATGTATGTCTGCATGTATGTCTGCATGTAAAAATGTATGCAGAACATTATGTCGTTTTGCATGAACTCGATGCATTTATTGCATGCAAATTCTGGTATATCTAATGTCTAATAGGTTCTGGGCTATACCATGGCGAGTGGTTTATTTTGCTGTATAACAAACAACCTTGAACTCGGCTGATATTGAACTAGGATCACTGGATTCCTAGTCGCAGACACTATCACTACGTCATCCAGGTTCAATAGTGAATGAGAAATGACTGTATTTTGCAATCATTCATTAACTATGCATTTTCTAGTGTGCGAGGAATAACTATACATTGTATACAATCTACACACAGCGAGGTAAACGGCGACAGCAAGCTACGAAAAGGACTGATTCACGTCAGTGGTCGTATTTTTACCCATACTTTAAAGACTCGTTATCATTGAATATTCGCGCTTTATTGTTTGTGTAAAGATCGAGCCAACTGAATTCTTCAATTAAGGCTCACCTAGTATACAGAAAGGACACGCCTACTTCACAAAGGACACGCCTATTGTGTAACGACAACGAAGATCAGGCTATTCGACAATAACAAGAACCTACGCCATACACTAGGTATACTCGCATAGAGCGCAGAATATCACGCCAACCTGTGCACAAGGACACGCCTACTACACATTTAGAAATACAAGCGCATACTGTATACAAAGAGCACACGCTAACCTTCAATAAACTTGGGGCACTCGAGCAAGTATATACTCGTACTCTGCAAGGACACGCCTACTCTGCAACAAGGACGCCTATTCTACAACAGGGACACGCCTACTCTACAACAAGGACACGCCTACTCTACAACAAGGACACGCCTACTCTACAACAAGGACACGCCTACTCCAGAGTTGGACGTGGGTTACTTTTGTCGGACCCGACCCGACCCACGAACTTTCTGATCTGACCCGACCCGACCCACTGAGCATCTGACCCGACCCGACCCGA
>JAQFYQ010001471.1:0-13254 GCA_034694885.1 Buchholzia appendiculata | reverse complement strand
CTTTATATTTAACGACAGACCGGATCTAAACGAAGCAGTTGACGTCTGGACCGATGTTGTACGGTACTATGAGCGTCTAGAATCGTCGCCCAGCAGGGTCGACTATGAGCCTATCGTAATGTCCGGGTTCGAATCTATTGATAAACCGACAAACGTCGACGATGTGTTAGCTTTGCTGCAGCGCCCTACTGATGCCTATCTACGTGCACTGACGATTCTCTGCAGATACGCGGCCATTAAAAGCCGGCGCTATCACTTCCTGCATATTTCAATATATGTCCTCGAGGCACAGTCGAACATTCAGGATCTAGATTCAACGATGAACGTCGATCCCAATATCAATCCAAAATTTATGATTGATTTGTATTTGCGTCACCTAAATTTTCTTATCTTCTACACTACGAAGCGATATCCACTCCAGAGTGAGCTGCTCAACTACGATGACTTCAAGAAGCATTCACTTCGTCCGAATTGCAGGTTTTTCATTGAACGGTCACCAAAATTCTTGTACGAATTACTGCCAGGTCAACTCTTCCTCTGGGTAAATGGACCCGTTCAAGCGGATCATGGGGTCTCAGATCGCTGGATTTGGAACGGACTAGATGTTCTGGAAGCTATTGTGGAGGAAACCGAATTGAGCCATCTGCGACAGAATAAAGAAATCCATGCCGGAGAAGAAGCAAGGGACGATATCACAGAAATTTGTTTGCACAAATTCAACACCCGAAGCACATTAACGAGCATTACTGCTTTGATTGGATTCATTCTCAAACTCCACACTGATCGCACTGCTACATACCTCTATTTAAAATCTCTCGCAACTCGATTTATCTATTGCTGCCAGTGTGAATCAGATTCACAATGCACATTGTTTAATATCGCACTAGACATGGATGTTGCTGTGGCCACTCTGAATCTGGAGATTGAAGAGGACGACATTTTACCGATAGACGTACCGGAGCTTCATCTAACAACGTTCCTGATGGGCTGTAGAGTAGATACAACGCTACTTGATTTCTTCACTGTGGACACACCGCTGCACGAACTGGTGCGCTTGTTGTCTGGGCGAGCTTCAATCAAAGGCAAATCTGACTTGGTTTCTCTGGCGACGAAAAATCGAGACTGCATTGCGTTCAAGACGATCGTCAAAGAGTATGCGCTGCTGTTGCTAAAGATGGGCGTTCATGCAGACGCAAGGAATATCAAAAGAGAATCGGCCTGCGAGTCTCTCAACGAGTTATTACCTGACGGATTTGATGTGTTCCATTATGAGACGCTGCAGTGTCTTGCAGCGCGTGTATTGCGTCGTGTCAACTACCCGCTGCTTGAAATACCGGCGCATTTGTCTGTATTTGTCTCACTGCATTAGAATACGAAACATGCGCATATTAGCCATGCTTAGTCACAATAAATATAATTAACTACAATAATTTTTTCTGAATTTCAATGTTAATATATTTCTGTTGCTCATTTTTGGTGCCTGATACTATTTCATGACACATAGCAGATAATAGTTGATATTTCAAGGCTGGAGTCATGATTTGATTTGAAACAAAAACAAATAAATGACCGACAGATTGCTGTCTGAAACACGTCAAATCTGCAAACAAGACGGAAAATAATTAGAATATAGCATTTGAAAAAAACAAGACCAAGACTACATTTTAAAAACTAGGTAATATATTTATGAATAGTTGTGTGCTAATGCACTTCCTACGTACGATCTGCATACCTTAACAAAATCATAGGTAACGGATATTTTATATCAGTAATTGAAATCACATTTTTCGTTTGAGTATTATTGACTTCTAAGAGGTAAACCTTGGCTGACAATACTGAACAGTTTAAATATTAACCAGCCAAACAATTAAAAAGCGTTACTTGAAATCAAATCTGTTGCTTCATCTTTGCATTTAGTTTTGATGTGAATATTATCCTTTTAACGTTTTGTTTAGCTTTTGATTATTTATTGCAATGTTAGTGTTGTGCATCCTATTTTGGTCATTTACGTTGTCAGCAATAACGACTCCTAAGTTCTCAATAATGAACCACCGGCCGGCTGCGTGGCCGAGTGGTTAGCGTTCTGCGCTAACAAGCTAGCAGTACAGACCCGTCGAGGTTCGCCTCCCTGACAGAACGACTGCGTTAACTTCAAATCGCAGCAACCTCTGACAGTTGAGTGTGCCTCCTTGGGTAAAGTTCAGAGGGCACCTATAGGCTGATCAGTGGTGTGTAAACTCAAACTAGCTGACTGAATACCGACTACAGGTATCCCAGTCAATATGTCACACATCAACAACAACAACAACAACTAATGAACTATGACTCTCTAACAAGTCCACAGTCCACGGCTTTGATTCAATTCTGTTATATTGTATATGTACGTGTTATAAATTGATGTAATAATAACAATAAAAATTATGATAACTTCATGGTTTTTTAGATCAACAGCAGATATAGGAATTCGAACTCACTTAACTAGTGTTTTGATTAATTCAATAGGATTATATTT
The DNA here is from genome assembly GCA_034694885.1 of Buchholzia appendiculata. Lineage (NCBI taxonomy): Eukaryota > Metazoa > Annelida > Clitellata > Enchytraeida > Enchytraeidae > Buchholzia > Buchholzia appendiculata. Next base: position 10,742 of record JAQFYQ010001471.1, on the reverse strand, counting down.
ATTTATTTTTAATATAACTAGGACGAACATAACAGGAAACATTCCGACAACATAAAGTCATTGATTGCAATTTAAAAGATTATTTGAAAAAATTAATGTAAAAAGGAAGATTAGTTTAGCTCAATCATTTATAAATAAAGTTAGATGAACGGGTGTTGGGGGAGGTTTAAGGTAAAGATCATCGTCAGAATATAAGACAGCGGACTCAAAAATCAACAGCTATCACAAAGTTAGATTCGCTCCTCTGTTATAAAGCAACTGATCAAATGCTGCTAATATATACAGTGTACATTGAGATCAGCCCACATTGCTCCCACAAATGTCTCAGAACTAAGACAAAATTGACTTCGAGCCAAAGACAATTTCAGCACAAAAAACAATGCAATGTTTCCACAAGGAAAGGCAACATCCATTCTCAAGAGATCTTCGATACAGTGAGGACTAGATTGCTATTATGCCCTATACAGAGTTGATGCATGCCGTCGGGAGCATTCGAAGATGCCAATAGAATACGTGTCACGTACTGTAGATGTGATCAAATGATGTAAGTTTAATTTTGACTAATGCATGATTCAAGAAGGACATGGAGTGAGGCAAGGTTATTAATATGAACTATTATTAGGCCCATTTGCATGGTAGAAACCATGGCCTAAGCGATTATGAGTGTTGAATTGAATTACAGAAGTACCGAACAACGATTTAGTTAAATATTTAACAGCTCAGATTTCAAGAAGACTCGGCACAGAAGTAGCTGGACTCGCCTGAACTGTTCTGAAATTGGAAACTGGCTGCGTAGTGAGATCAAATAGTGATAGGGCCTGCGTCGAAATCCACTGTACCCATGTGGGCAATTCAAAAATATCTCACATTATTCCACATGCCTGACATCATTAAAAGTTGCCAAATTAAATAAATTTGATGAAGGAATCACTTAAATGCACTATGCATACGATGCAGCTGTGTCTTGGATAGACAAGTATTGCAAAAAAGGAAAAAATGGCAAATGCTGGAACTATAATAGGTTAGATAAATTGGAACAAGATGTCATACTTGATAACTGCTAAGGAATTATGTAAAATAAATTGTGGTTTACAGAGAAATCTGAGCAAAGCAACTGCAGCGAATAAGGGTTATTTTAATTATATGCTTAAAAAGACGACATCTATAGTTGCTCTGAGGGTGAACAGAGCATGACTGAAACTAATTGGCCAGAAAAGTGACAAAATAAACGCTATATATGCTGTACAATTTCTGAGAACGACAGATCTTGTAATGAAATCATGGATATGCTTATCCTTGACCAAAAGGGCATTTGGCAGAAGTTATAATAATTAAACATGTATTTTGAATTTGTAGTGTAATCGTCTTTGAAGCGAAATTGTGCGCATATTGACCCTCATATCTTTAAATTAATCAGGCACAATTATAAGTGACCCGAATCAGCAAAGCAATGAAACATTCGATTGAATACAACTCTGAGGGAACGACCGCTAGAGGCAGTACGTCCAGAGGCATGCCATGCCAGTGAAATTGAGCATTAAGGAAAAGACCTTCCGTAGGCCGGAGTAATAATGAAAGCGATTCAGGCTGCGATTAAAAACAATTGGTTTTAGCATTTTTCTTTAAAAAACTATAATAAAAGAAGAAAAAACACCAGTAACATAGTAGTTTCTTAATTGCTTTGTATAGTTATTGGACAGGAATTAGGCAGCTGACGAGAACGACTGAGAAAGGAACATGCTTTTAGTCCATCAAAACATTTTACAACACTCAGGATCTTCCAAAAGTTTAATCCTACTGATAGGATACGTCACTATGTACAGTTGTACACAGAGCAATACATGCTCGAGACTTCTGTTGTTACCAGAGACCTTAAGTTTTTTTTACATGTGTTGATAATGCTACGTCTGCTATATCTCCTGCCTTGAGATTTTGTTGGACTACGTTAATCATGCTCAATCGATATAATAACTAAAACAATAATAATTAGTTTGTCATGATGTGTTAGAAAAAGTTACTTGTTGATTAATTGATGTGGATATACTAAAATTAAGTAGTCTATTTATTAAGATTATCTCAATCAAAATATCATACAATCATATATTACGAGTATATTGTTTGAACAGTCGCAACTTGTCGGGCGGGAGAGGGAGGGGATGGAACTGAGAGGAGGGGTTTCATAAAGACCAAGCACATCGCATCAAGCATGTAATATGATTGCGGTCTCTCCTCGTCGCTCCTTCATTCTCTTTTCCGCTCTTTCTGTTTTTCTTTATTTCCATCTTTTTAATTGTTTCTCTTTCCCACATTCCCCTTTCTCCTTCTATCTTTCTCCAGAATTAAACGCAGGAAATAAAGGGAGTCAGAGGTTTGGAGGGTAAATACGTTGACATCGCATTCAGCCGCATAATAATCCACTTTACTTTGTCTTCCAGGCCTCACTAGGCTTGTTGATCAGTAATCAGGATGAGGAGATGTGCAATTGATATAGTTTTGGTGCACACATGGCGACGGGTAGTCTTCGAAAAATGATTTGATATATGGCTTATGAATAACATCTGGCCAAAAGGTGGGTGGGGATAGTGAGGGTAGAGGTGGTGTAGATGGTTTCTTTGTTGAGTATTCGTTGGGAGAATTCGAATGTGTTTTTATTGATCGATTGGTTGCTGCTACAAATACATTTGTAACAATTAGAGATAAATTATAAACAATTGGGAGGAGTGGTGCCTTGTAATGCGAGGGATGCTTTAGAAACTACGATTGGGATCTGATTCCAGCATTTAGCTTCCATCTACTTAATGGTAATCCGATTGATTTACCAAGACAAACACAATTGAACTAGAGTCTTCCATAAATGCTACACTTTCTATATTAAGGTACCGCACGATTACACATCGAATCACAGGACAAGAAGTGGATCAGTATATAACATAAGAAAAAAATTTGACTGAGAGGATTGCAGTGTGGAGATTAATGTAAACAACGTACAGTGTTGTTTTTAGCTATATGGAATCTGAAAATAATTATAACATGAATATCAAACATAAAATATATCAGCATATGGAATATGTATTTATTTATCTGCATGGTTATGAAAAAGGCACTAACTAACCAAAGGTAAATATTATAATTTCGCTATCATTAGTGACAGGACAATGTTAAAATTTCAACTATTGTTGACAGGCTGCAGGATTAGTGACACCTGGTACCTGTCACAAATGGTGCATAATATTCACTAATATAGACTGGTTACTGTTTGTTGCCAAAGGTGACTATCAAATTAACAGGATGACAAGCTTTGAAATAATTCAAACCCTTACACAAGGTATAACTGCTAAATTTATTAGTTCCCATCTATCTGTCAAGTCGTTAGAGAATATAAATTTCTCGTTTCCGTTTGTATACTTTCTAATGTATTCCTTAATTTCATGTGTTCTGTGTTTAATTTAGTTCTGTTCACTTGTATTATGTTTGATATGTAGGGCTTACTGTCTTGCTTCAAGACGATTTTTTATATATAATATGGATTATTTTGTGCGTGTAAGTAACTGCTGGAAAGCTTTTGAAGTTGTTGATTCTCATTGCTCTCGCTGTCGCTCTTTGATATGACGTTCTTTGTTTGTTTTCGTTTGGTTTATTTATAACTTTATGAGCTTCCACGTTTGGTTTCTGATGAATTAAAGTGCATAGACGCATTCTCAATTCACTCGCCGTCTAGCGAACTGTCTCTGACAAATTTATTTCAGCCTGATTGTGTATTCATTCTGCATTGTAAATCGGTTTAATAACTTTGATAACTCAACATTTTGAACAGTTTGTCTACCTATTTATTATAAATTAATTCTTGCGATTTGTGTTTATTACCTTGTGTGTTCTGTCATTGATCTTGACGAATAAAGAATATATAAACAGCGATTAAATTACAGTGTATATCAGAATATTGCACCAATTATTAACCGTGTTCAGGAAGAAATCACTTTTTGTAAATAACAACGGAACTGTTTCAACGGTTTTATAATGGCATTGTTTTTTGATAATACGATAACTGTTTCATTTTGTAACATTCATTCATGTCACCTTGAATCAACTTCACCCCACAATCATCTATCACCTTATTCATTCATACAGCACTCATCCTGCTTTATATGTTATTATATACTCAGTTAGGAGAGCTTGTATTTTTGGAGCCTAGCCTCTGTCTTGCAATCAATAAATGTATTTTAAAAAAGTACTTCATCTAGTAATGATAAACATCGCTCTGTGGGTTGTACGCCCAGATACGATGCTAAACATATATACAGTAAATGGTTGATGTCGTATAATTTAGGCGATAGAGGCAAATGGTTTGCATCATCTGAATCAACATGTTTTAGTTTTCTCAGAACGCGTATTGGATGCCAAGATTTCCGCCGAAATATTTTTAGTTCTTATGTTCTTTATAAATATTAATCGATAATATCCTATTTGCTAAAATTAAAATATTAAAAAGATTCATCGCAGAATTAAGAACAGTGTAGCAATTATGTTACCTTAGCCTGTTTGTTTGCAGAATATGCACACAATTTCTTGAGCGCTAACAACTACAACAACATCCATGGGGAATAAGCCGCTTTCAGGCCTAAAGGCTTGGAGGAACAGTGATCACATACGAAGATTATACATAGCTATTCACTCCAACGACGAAAAATCTGTCGCGGGTTTGGCCAACCACGAATCTATTTCAGACTTGCTCATCGATCAAAAAGCCCTTCTCCAATTAGCCACCGAACACAACGATGATTACTTGGTCAATACGATACCACGTTACACATGTAACTATTGGGTGCGGCCTCTCTACCTTGCCGTCTTCTTTCACTCGGACATCTTTGTCAAGGCACTGATACGTCAAGGGGCCGACATAGATGCAACCATCGACCGATACGGCAAGACGGCTATAGAACTCGCATGTACCAGGATAGACACTGCCATGATGGAATTGCTATTGGATCTCGGCGCTGACGTCACTGGTAGAGTTGGTGAGCGATGTCTGAAGTCGTGCTTTAGGAACGTACAGGCGATGTGCTTGATCATCGATCACGGCGCGAATGTGAACGAGCAGCTGGTGTATGGCGATAGTCTACTGTCACTGGCATTGAGAGACAGGGACGCCGAAACGATAGATGTTCTTTTCAATCATGGAGCAAGTATCGAGTCTATCAATGAGGAGGACTTATACTGCGTCTGTTGTTCGGCGGCAAGACATAGCGTGAAATTCATACTTGACAAGAAAGGTGCCGGTCTATCTCAGCGCATCGAGGCGCTGGAGTTGCTTGGAGCCAGCTTCATATTTAACGACACACCGAACCTAAACGAAGCGGTTTCCGTCTGGACTGAGGCTATGCTTTGCTCCCAGAATTCTACATCCTCACCCCCTATCACAAGTGTCTGCGAAATTCCATTAATTCCCGGGTTCGAATCCGTCGACAATCCCAAGAACTTTGAAGATGTACAAGCTATCTTGCAGCGCTCTACTGATGCCTATCTACGCGCACTGATGATTCTGTGCAGATACTTTGTTCATGAAAAGCTGTACATCACAAATTGGGTCATTGAAGCGGCAGAGTTCATGAATAAACTGAACATCACAAACAATGTCGATCCACAAATCGACCCTCAGTTTACGATTGATTTGTATTTGCGTCATCTTTCATTTCTTGTCTTCTGCACAACGAAGCGATACAGTCCTAAGAGTGAACTGATCGACTGCTGTGACGTCAGGAGACAGTCTTTTGACTCTGTTTTTTCCTATCTTGATATCCGTAGACGCCTCAGAAGATGTGCAGAACATATGTTCGAATTTTTGTCATTTGAACTTAGCGCATTATCCAATGGACCGTTGCCAGCAGAGGATCGAGTTCTGAGTCGTTGGATCAACAATGGACTGGACATTCTGAAAGTGATTGTGGAAGAATCTGAATCGAGCGTGAAACAACCATGTGAAGAAGATTATGCCGATAAGTATTTGATGAAAAATGTACGCGCACAATTTAATCCGCAAAGAACTGATGACTGTAGGACTTTGGTGTGTGCACTCGCGTTGACCCATTTCCTTCTCAATATCCACACCGACAGTTCCGCGGAGACCTACCAGCATCTCAAGTCACTCGCTGCTCGGTTTATCAATTGCTGCCAACATGAAGGTAAGGCGCTCTGTATGCCAACTCTTCTCAATATTGCTATCGATTTGGACGTACACCTGGTGATTAGGGATATGGAAAATGAGGAGACTGACATTCTACCAACGAAATTATCGAAGCCTCGTCTCACTGCGTTTCTGGTCAGCTGTGGAGCGGATTCAACTCTGCAGGAAGACGATACTGAAGATTCACCGCTGCACGAACTTGCACATCTGCTGGACGGACAACGTTCCTTCGACGAAATCACTGAGGTACTAACTAAGAAAATGAATGATGTGATAACTAAGAGAAGTTTCAAGTCAAAGATCAGGGAGTACGCGGTGGTACTGCTTGAGTTGGGAGTGCACGCGGACGCTAGGAACGACAAGGGAGAAGTCGCCACGGAGACTCTCAATGAGTTACTGCCGGGTGGATTCGATGCGTTCCGCTACGAAACGTTGCAATGCCTGGCAGCGCGTGTACTACGCAAGTCAAACTATCCACCGCATGACATACCAGATCATCTTGCTGAGTTCGTCTATATGCACTAGAATGTGACACTTGATTACAAAGTCATATACTGTACATCATCAATCTGTCGAAACTCTTTCGCATAGATATAGAATTTCATTAACTAACTCCTGCTTATTGGCGCGTTTAACAACATTTAGCCTATTTGACAACATTTGATTTAGAACTAAGATTATTCTGCTAACTCTATTTTTCTCAAAGCATTTGACCTTTATCTTTAATCTGCTTCCTCGTTTCTGGATACCAGTTATGTCAGGTTTTTTTATCGCCCAAACCCTGAACTACAATTGCGGTGTTGATTCTAGCATATATAATCTAACTATTTGAGACCAGTTACTAATTACTATCCATGATGAATTGAACAATACATTTACATCATTCGTGTTTGTAATTTATTTAACAATTGGTAGACTTGAGATAACAGATGTTTTACTGCAGTAGTAGATATAGAGTCGTAGATATAAAAAAACTGCGTAGATATACAACTTATAATTGCTGCAAACGACGAGATGATACGCGTATGTATACTGTACACCGATTTTTATTGAAACAATATCTAGTAAATATAAATAGTTATGCCATTCTGTAATAATTGAAACATTTACCAAACAATCGATTTTTAAAGTATTGGAACTTGTTTCCTAGTTGCAACATCTACATAAACGTCTAATTGTTGAATAATTATTGAATGGTAAAATTAATTGATGCAAGTGGACTTCAAAATGTGTTTGCTTCTGATCCGTCTAGTAGTGCTATTGACGCAGTGTGATACAGTTTGGACAACAATGAGCGATAAAACTATAATATGCTATACGAGTAATTCTGGCAGTCAGCCAGGATTGAGTTGCACATAGTAAACTCAGAGATCTCCTCCTCTCTTTTTACTTGCTTTTGGAAGGCGAAATAAGAAATTTGACCGCGCGGTTAAAACGTTGCTTGTAAGATGCGATTTTAGTATTTTTTATTTTTCAAAAGCGTGTGGTAATAAAGTAATTCTATTTTCGTATTTTGTATTACGCATGCTCTCGTTTGTAACTTTTGGAAATTTTTATTATGTAATTCTTGGTTCTCAACTTCGCATCTTATTTTACATCATGCACTGGTCTGTAAATTTGTGAATATTTTATTAATATACTCGCTTTCGAATGTAGATTTGTGAATTATTGTGTATTAAAAAGAGTTGAATTTATGTGTGCAGAACATAGTGTTTATGATATTTTGAGAGCTATATACCTGATGTTAATAAATTTAACATCTGAGCTATTTTGAATGGTTTTCTATGTGATTGCATCATTGCATACGGTCATTATTGAAAATAAATTGTTTCTAATCATTGTTTTCTGTAATGGAGGATTATAATTCTTGCTTATCTTTCTACTTTGCCCTAGACTTAATGAGACGATATTTTTCGCTTAGTGAAAATCAATGCTGCGGTGTTTTTATATTCAAGATCGCCTTTAAAATAATGAATACTTTCAACAGGTATCGAATTATAGGCAAAACTTTATTATTAAAATTACTACGACGAATATGACAAGCAACGAGCAAACAATATTAAATCGATTACTACAATTTTAATCAATGTAATATTTCATTTGAATTAAAAACTGTCTATTATTAGCTCAATCACTTATTCATCGAGTTGGAGAAACGGGGACATGTTGGGAAGGTTTTAAGCAGAATTCATCGCCGGGAGATCAGGCAGTGAACTCAGATTCAGTAATTATAACAAATTACGTTTGCTCCTCTATCTAATCAGTTGATCAGACGCTGCCATGACACACGTAGAAATATATCCGACAATTGCTTCAGAAGAAAGCTGAGACAAGACAATTTTAACACAAAGAGAGAATACAGAATTATCATGAAATAATTGCTCAATTCTCCATCTAACTTAACAATTTGTTCAAAGAGTAAATTGATCGTTTAAATCAAAATAATTCAAGATGCGGTAGCAATAATCAATGACAAATTCAAAAATGTGTGCATAAAAATTCAAATAAACACGTCTATAGCACGTGAGATGCTTTTTTTTGGTATTGAAAATTAAATCAATCAATTCTACGGCAGATTGATCTCTCAGAATACGCTTTTGGTCTATCAAAACAATTTTACAATACTCAGGATCTTCCAAAGTTTCAACGCACTGATGCGTCACTGTATCTAGGCATATTATAACAGCACTTAATTTCATAAATAGTAATATATAATATATTAGTTTATTTAAACTTTTAAAGTAATTAAAAAAACAACAGCTGTGTGATTAATGGATGCAACGCGCAGCTAAGTATGGCGGAATTTGTTGGGGGAGGGGGGGCGACACCCTTGCGGGTGGCACTGTTATAAAGTGCTTTTAGGTAGAGTCTTTCAAATGAATTAATTCTAGAATTATCCATGTTCTGTTTCTGGGGAACAAGCAGTTTCTTATATCACTTCACCTTATAACAGTTCTATTGATTATTAAGTCTTATCTAGCAAAGAAGAGAAACAAGCATTGACGTCAGTCTTTCTTTATTAACACAAAACTAAAACTACAACTACAACTACATTCATACTGATACAGTAATTCTCAGCTACATATTTTCACAGTTAAATTTTCTGCTAAAGTTCTACATTACTCAGCGTTCTCTACACTGAGTTCTCTTTCAGACTTCTCTCATCTGAGCTGACTGAATTGACTGAACTGACTGAGCTCACATACATTTACACTGCACGCTTATATATCTCTAGCAATACAGGCTAGACAGGCTGTAAACTTTGAATGTTGATTATCTTTAAAAGTATTATATATACAATTATGGGATAAGCAGATTCCGGTGCAAAATTATATGAGGAATTTAAATATACTATTTTTGAAACTATAAATTATAAACTCATCGCGACGTGAACACAAAATATTGATAAAATATACAAAGGAATAGGGCCTATAATTGCAGTGGATTAATTTACTCTGCAGCACGCGTTGATGGGATCAACAGCTTCCAGCTTTGTTGATAAAGTCATTATTTATGGCCTTTAGAACTACACGCTGAGTTAGTCTCAAGTCGTGTTGAACTGGGTGGGCAAACTATCGTCCATCGACTTCAAAGCGTGCTAGTTAATTCAAAGTCTATAGATGCTTGCAATGTCTATAAAATTGGCAATTTTAGATAATTGGAATTTTAAAATTTATTTGTTACAATTTAGTAAGAAGATTTATATATCTAAATCCACGCTATAACAGCACGACCACCCCACCGCCTTTGTGAAAGGCCCATGGGGTTAGCTTTACCTAATTAACCTCTGCCCGTCCTTTCGAAACCCCCACCTATTTGTTTACAAATTCCACGCTACAGCTAAGTGTTTATCTTCTGATTAAATCGCCTTTGTTTTGGTTTAGTGTAGGTCAGAAAGTAGCTCTTTATTAGTGAAATTGTCTTAGCTTCATTGTAATTAAGTATAAATTCAAAGTATAGTCTCGAGACCGAGGTCATGGTCTTGAGATAGTTTTGAGAACAATTTTTGCTGGGCTTGGTCTTGCCTTGGTCTCAAACCCTCTTGTAGTTGTGCCATAGATGTCTTGGTCCTGGTCTTGAACCTTCAGGTTCTTGACTTGAAGCATCGGTCAGGGTCTATGTCTATGTCTTACACAAAATCAAGACCAAAACCAAAACAAATTATAAATGATCAGAACTTTATCATATAATGGCATTTAGCCTTCTGCATGCAACAATGACAGCAAGGTTATAAAACAGGAAAGAAGTTGCTGTTGTGCGATTTTTGTGCAGCTTAGTTCTTTTCTTTGTAACATCATATTTATTGATTTTTTAATTCTCCAGCGCAGCACACGATTACGGTATTTATTCTACAAATTAATTTAAAGTAAGTGTATTTTGAACGGAGTGACCAGTTTTTTATATTAATTTTTTATAATCCAGTGTACTAGACCTATTTATTTGGCAACAAGCTAACACATGTGCCAGATGCAGCGTGTAAAACAGCCAAAGGACAAATACGGAAACTTTAAATCCAAGATTTTTATTAGTGGTGTTGTCTATTGTTGTTCAATGCTCGTAA
>JAQFYQ010001470.1:0-13256 GCA_034694885.1 Buchholzia appendiculata | reverse complement strand
GTTGCCAAAAAAGGCAACTGGCCGAAGTCCATGGTTGCCAATTAGCTTTGATGGTTGCCATTGGCGCGCCAATATGGTACTTTTAGAAACACTGATTGTATGCAATAATTGTATTCAATGATTATATGCAATGATTGTATGCAATGATTGTATGCAGTGATTGTATGCAGTGATTGTATGCAGTGATTGTATGTTTGTATGTGTCTGTTCATTTACTGAACTGTGCATGCCTTCCTTGGCTTTCCGAAACGAATTGTAATTTGCAGCAGACTGAAAGCTTTTCATAATATAAGCTTTCTCAAAATCTTAATTTTCTTTACATCATAGAAGAGAACCGCAGTAGGATACATCACAATTTTTCACTTGTTTGTGTGAGTTTACATCTTGAGACGTTTCTATGATGCAAATCTGATCGGTATTATTGTATTACGATGATGTTGTGTCCAGACGTTCTGATTGTGTGGTAACTGCATTGCTTTGTAATTGTATGAAAGTTGAGTGTCACTGGTTCATCACAACCATGAACTTGAACACGTATCGTCTGATTGATCCATCGATCAATCGCAGTTTATCCATTGTTTGCTATTTCGCTTTAATGTAGTTCAGTTTTTCTCAAGAGACATGGTAAATTTTGTGTGTATGCGACAGCTCCATAGCCAGAATCTTTGAGGTAAAGACAGTAAAATGCTTCAATTTAAGAAATTTTCCAATTTGGGGGGTGGTGTTAACCTGTTAATTATTATTAAATATGGTATGAAATGAGTATTATGAAACTTGTTGAGGCACAAATATAATGCTTGCAGTGTATTATTTATGCAAGATGTAGTCACTATCACTGCTCCTGCAAGGCTAGCATTTGTTAACTCGGGCTCAATGTTAACTCTTTCCCACAACTTCTTAGTTCTAATTATATCGGTTCATGTGCTATTTTCAAATCCTACAGCTTTATTACAGGTTTATTTCATTAGCTTAGAGAAAATATTAAATATTAATACTGTTATAATTATTATAAACTGTTTGTAACAGATCTGTGACCTTGTGACGTCGGATGATGTTGACGACAGTAATGACATCGTTCTTGAGTTGACTGCCGGCGTGGGAGGGCATGAGGCGATGTTCTTCACGAAGGAGATGTTTGAGATGTACGTACAGTATGCTGCGTTCAAGGGATGGGCTGCAGAGGTCGTCAGTGTTGAGGAAGCTGATCTTGGTAAGTAGCAGGTTATGATGATTTCTTCTCAGACCTGATTGGCAGATGCTCTGTGATATCAGCACTGCTGGTATGTATTATTCATCATCATTTATCTTCTGTTGAGAAGAGAGAACTGTTGACAAAATTCTCACGATGATTAAATTCTGCTGAGTGCATGCGAATTACATATATTTATTGGAGTAAAATTTTGCAGCTTTATACCTTTCTGGACGCAAAGAGCCTCACTACTCGCCCTTATGAATAAATGTAGGATTATGGTGTGTCTCTTGTAAAGCCTAAAACCATAATGTATAGATTGGTAAATTTTATTTAGTGTATAACAACATGCCGCAAAGTCTAAAGAACACTTTGGTTAAAATTTGTTCAGTCTATAATTCAAATATCACCGATTTTAGCAGCCGTGTAATAGCCAGCTATAATGAAATATGCATACAGGTAGTTTGATATTGGGGCTGCTGCACGACTTATTATTATTGCTGGTGTAATATCATATTTGTTGAATATTTCAACAGTTTTATGACTTCGTTCCCTAGGTGGCGTCCGACATGCTACAATAAGTATAACTGGAAATGGTGTGTACGGGACGATGAAGTTTGAAGGAGGAGTTCACCGGGTGCAGCGAGTCCCAAAGACGGAGCGTAGCGGCCGTGTTCACACGAGCACAATGACCGTTGCTGTTCTGCCTCAGCCCAAGGAGGTTTGTCTGCATGTCAGTTATCTTTAGGTATCTCTACATGTCATAACTTATATATTTAAAGGTGCAAAGTTAAAAATTAATGCATTTTTAAAGGTCAAATTATTAAGGTCAAAAGTAACAAATTAATTAATTTTTACAACGATCAATTTGTCTCTGTACTATTATTGTATTAATATAAGCCTTAACTTTTGTTCAAATTTAGACGTTTATCCTGAGCCAAAGATCTTAAATTGTGTTACGTGGATGTACTGTCAAAAGTCGGTACGTGTCGTTGAATTGCAAATGTTGATTGAAATGAGTGAGAAAGGTTGGGTTTGGACATTATGTGGGTTGGGTTTGGACCTTGTGTAACGTATGTACCTACCTGCCTATCATTGTTGTATATTTGCTAGATTGACATCTATCTGGATGCGAAAGATCTCAAGGTCGAGACGTGCAGGGCGAGCGGCAAAGGAGGACAGCACGTCAATACAACGGATAGCGCTGTACGCATTGTGCATCTTCCTACAGGTAATTCAGTACAGCACAATGTATACCTTCGTACAGGTAATTCAGTACAGTACAATGTATACCTTCGTGCAGGTAATTAAGTACAGTGCATTGCACATCTTCACACAGGTAATTACACACAATTTCACAGGTACAGTACATCAGTACAGTACATTGTACATCTTGCTACAGGTAATTAAGTACGATAAATTGTACATTGTACATCTTCACACAGGTAATTTAGTACAGTACATTGTACATCTTTACACAGGTAATTAATTACAGTACATTGTACTTTATCACGCAGGTAATTAATTACAGTACATTGTACTTTATCACGCAGGTAATTAATTACAGTACATTGTACATCTTCATGCAGGTAATTAAGTACAGTGCACTGTACATCTATTCTGAAGTACTTATGTACAGTACATTGTGCATGTCCCCATAGATATTTGAGTACAGCATATTGTAATTTGTACAGCAGGAAGAGCTATTAGATTGTTGGTGTCAAAGACCTTATGTTTGTTCGTTCAGATCTCCTACAAAACAATATCTGCATGCAGAAATATTATAGGTATCATTAGTGTGTTGACAATAATGGTAAAACTTGGAAATTAAATGCTTCAAATTTGACTTATTTAATTTTGTCCATAAAAATATCTGTAATTATATTTGCTTATCAGTTTGTATTTGCTTATCATATTATTTTGTGTCTTTTCAAGTTATTATATTATTAAAATTATTTAATTTACAGAAAATGATACATATTTATATGTACAGTATTATATGTTAGTTTACATGAATTGTGTGTTGGAGGTATATTTGTGTACTGTACATGAATTATGTGTATGTATTTTTGTGTACATAAATTATGTGCGTGTATATTTGTGTACAAGAGTTAATTTATATATATACTTGTGACACTAGGTGTATCAGCCGAGTGCCAGACAGGTCGGTCGCAAATAAAGAATCGAGAAACAGCTTTGAAAATATTATCATCAAGGTAATAGCAGATATGATCTGTAGTTGGTTTTGATCTTCGGGTTAAAACATTCTTTGCTCATTTTTTATAACATGAATAATGTGTATGTGATTTATATAAGTCTTTGGTGTGCTCTGTTTTTTATGTTATTATTCTGTTATATGTGGTATTCAATATTAATTGATTGTTTATTTATGAATTGCTGATGATTATTCATATTTGTGCATTTTGAAGTTGTGTATTTTGAACCCGTATCTTCTATTTGCTGCATGATGACTTAAATGACACAAAAAGTGCACAGAAATATTATTGTATACCATCTTTAATAAAATGTAGTTCTTCTTTACTGTTGCTTCTTTTTCTCTGTATTTTTTGTTTCCTCTTCAACTTCAGTCATTCAATTAAAAATAAATAAATAGTTCAGCGTACTATTTCATTAATTGCTGCGTTCTCTCAATCCTAGGAATCATTCATGCAGGTAACTCAATGTTGCCTGCATGTTTTAAAGGTGAGTGTTATGCTTGGTAACAATTGGAAGATACATATTATGTCAGATTAAATTGTATGCGATTGATCGTAATTTGTTTGGAGCTGTTGATAAGTAATTGTAATTTTTATTAAACAATTTAATTCTCATGAAAGTTATGCACATTCACTGTGACAACAGGTTACAATAATACTCTTAGTGTATTGTTCACTTGGATATTGTTCATTTTGCATTCAATTATAATCTGTGGGCAGTATGAGTACAATAAATATTAATTTGTTAATCATTATTTCTTTAGGTTATATGAGCGTGAGCATGAGAAGTCCGTAAAGCAGTTAGGAATGTCACGCAAACTTCAGGTATGCTGATGGTTGTATACAACTAATTTATCTTGTATCTATAGTCTTGTGCTTTAAACAGCCCTGTTGCCTGTTCACATCGGCATCGCCATCGTCGTCTCTTTTTTATGGTCCCTTTCACAAATTATATTTGGTAGTAGGAAAGAATTTATTTTGAATCTTCTTGCCAATTTAAATTAGTGCAAGTGCTAATTGTAATATTTAATATTTTGCATTGTTTGTGCAAGCTGTTATGCATATGTATGTTGTATATGTCTTTTATCCCTCCTGCATATTACTTGATACCTTTTACTCCAACAGAATTCACATTCCACGAATCACAGTTTCAGAATAATTTAAAACTACATATTACATTTGATGCACAAAAAATCCAAGATGTTCCACATAAAGAAATAAAACAGTCCGAGATATCGCCGGTTGTAATAAAGATATCAGATAGGAATCATATTTGTTAATCTAATGTTACATTGTTACAGTAATTGTGTTAATCTCCCAATCATATTGATAATCTATTTATATTACATTTCAACATAGCGTGATCAACCTCAATATATTAATTTTACTTACAAATGATTTAATAGTAATCATACTTCAGCATCATAAGGATTATATTTGCAAAAATTTAAATCATTAAAAAGTAGCAATTTTGTGTACACAATATTTAAATGTAACCATAAATACAAACGGCCTGCGGCGATTAGTAAGATCTATAGATCGTGGAGTGAATTGACATGGTTTAAAATTTCCATATAACTTGACATGGTTTATATTTCCATGTGACTTGACATGGTTTATATTTCCATGTGACTTGACATGGTTTATATTTTCATGTGACTTCACATGGTTTCATATTTTTCGCTTATATTTCTGCAGGTCGGTTCAGCAAGTAGGAATGAAAAGATTCGTACGTACAATGCAAAGGATGATCGTATCACAGATCATCGTCTCAAGGATAACATCTACGATCTAGATCGGTTCCTGCTAGGAACAGAAAGTCTCGACGGATTGACGGACGCACTCCAGGCGGAATCATGCCGGGAGCAGATTGTGGAAAGACTTCAATTCATTACAGAATGTTTACAGCGATTGAATCGTAGCCGATAGAGATTCGTGCTTGTATACATCACTTTTGTAGCATTTGCAATGAAAAAAACTATTTCTATCGTCTTATTAAAGTATATATAATATAAATATTAAAATACAAAAGACTTTCTTCAATTTACTACAGAGTGATACTTCTTCTGCATCTTATTGCAATACTGTTGTGTAAGGTAAAATGTGTTTTACCAAGATATTATGGTTGGCAATTATAGTATGGATCTTTATAATGATCTATTAAAAGTACCAAAGCATAGTAATTATATAATCAATAACTCCAGAACATTTTAATTGTCGTATAATCAATAATATCACAGCGTCATTCATATTAAGATTCACTATAATCATGATATACTAACTGCATTATAAGAAATACTATGTTATACATACTGTTACACATTGATACACAAATATGTTATATGATACAAAATATGTTATAGTAATATGTTATATGATACGAAATACACAATGTTATAAATACTGTTGCATTAAAATTTCAACAGCTCATAAGAAAATTGTCTTCATAACATTAACGATTATAATTTGATTGAGTATTTATAACATTTACAATGACAATTATTTGACAATTATTTTTTACTGTACTCGGTGCTTTAATTGTATACAATATATGATAATTAGTTCATAATGGTATATGCTACAACTCCCTGATTATGGACCCAAACATCGTTAAAGAGTTTATAACATAGCTGATCTTATAAAGCTGTATGTGTCTGGCACTATTGAGGTCTGTGCTGGTAGCATTTAACCATTTGACAAGGACGTATTTGATGAGCCAGTGATATAAAAGTTTATTTTTATTAATGCTAATTTTTACAACTGCATTCAAGGGCACTTTAGATGACATCATTATGTGGGTTGTGTAGAAACTAGGCCTTCAAAGACCAGTTTCACTGAACATAAGCAACAATCTCGTTTATAGTACCTCGCTGTGTTCTTAGTTAGAGGCAAATATTTAATAAGCTGAATGATAAATTTAATGAGCAAATATTTAATAAACTAAATGGTAAATTTAGTTATATTTATTATTCTTTTATGAACCTTTAATCGATGCCGCAGTACTTGGTATGAAATAAAGCGCAATAGAGGATTAAGATTTGCAGAATTTTGTTTACACAGTCAGAAACCTGTAGTACTGTTTAGAGCACTCATGCAAATACAGTGGTAATAAAAATCAGTATAATCCATGACACAGGGTCGCGGTGAACCACCGAAATTTGTAATAAAATAGCTTTACATTATATGTTTTAGTAGAGGAGCATTAGTAAACTGATCTTTGAAAGAAAAGAAATAAATTCACTGTCTCCACCACTTGACCAAAAAAATCTGCAAACACAATTCGCTGTCGCCATGACCCCGCTCATCAGAAATTTTGTAATAATAATTGACCACCTCCTGTCTCCCTTTAGGTTTAAAGAACAATTTATAATTTACCCCGTCGCCCCCTTCTCCCCCTCCCCCCCCCCATGTGAAATCCATCTTTGCACCACATCATTTGTTAGGATTTACAGCACTGCCATGATATAAACATAACATGTCAACATTCACTGTCTACAGTATTTAGCTGAGGAGTACATAAGTTGGATAATAAAGAAAGTAATTAAATAGAGTAACGTAACAAACATTATCCACACAAGCACAAGTTCCTTTTACACATACAATATTATTACATGTAATGCATGTGGATTGTGGATATGTTAAGTCGACATATAAAACAGGTTGTTTGTTTTACAATAGTAATATTTAGTGTTCGAGTACTTTTTGTAATTCCAGTAGACTATCACGTGGTACTCCATTTTTAATTAACGCGATTATTAATGCTAATTTTTTATATCACTGTTGAGTAAATATGCCCAAAATGGCATAATAAACATTCCCGTAAAACATTGTTCTTCTATTCCTTTCCATTAAACATCGTTCTTCCATTCCTAACTTCTTATTTGTTTTACACAACCTATCCGAATTCTGTCATGAGTATTGTTCTGATCACATGACACATTCGCCTTAAGAAAGCCTTCACCTTCATGCTGTTCCAATATTCTCTGCTGTTCCAATCTTCTTCTAGCTAATAGCGTTCGATAAAATTTTATTCAAGATCAGATGTGCTGCATACTTTGATCCAAACTTTTCTATGTTCACTCGCTAGTCACTACTGCAAATTCATTAGAATTAACTTTAATTATTGCACATAATAGAGCGAACATACATGATTTAAGCAATAACTGTATACAGACTAAGTACATTTATACTGGCTTAATACATTGCATCAAAGCTAAATACATTTGTACCAAAGCTAAATGCATCTGTTTCAAAGCTAAATGCATCTGTTTCAAAGCTAAATACATTTGCGTCAACCCATAGCAGCTGTATAATTTGTAACAGAAAATTAGCAGCAACCTACTATGGTATAATACACAATTTTCTATACTGCAACAATTAGTTACTTAGTCTATAAATGCCAACTAGTAAATGGTTAACTTAGTTATAATTAGTTACTTGTTACTTACAAATGAGTAATTAGTTAACGACGAATGGTAATATAATCTAAGTATAAATGAACGGTATATTTTGTACGACGATGTCGTGTTTCAGATTCGTTTCTGCTCCGACTGGAACAGATCGATCAGTACACCAGGAGCTGACTGGGCTTTACTTGGCGTAGCATCATTAACTGAACGGTCGGCAGCAGATTTACAATCCGAAACAGAATCATGGCACACACATAACGCAAATCTAATGAAACATTTAAACCTAGAATCACATGATCAAATGTCTCGATGTCATGAATCTAAGGATTTACACATTTTGTATCCGTGTGATGTTTTTCACATAAGAAATTTGCCGGTAGTTTGGCAGTTTAATTGATTTTCTACATTTCCAGGACTGATATTTGACGTTTGTTATAGGAAATACTTTAAGAATTAGTTTACTGAGCACGGTTTTCCAGCTGGATGCCCTTCGTGATACGAATAATCGCATTTGCTGGTCTTGTCACGCCTGTGAATGATCGAGGAGGTTGTAACGATCGACTTAGCTGGACACAAAGTCTTTGAGCATGACGTCTTTGAGCATTATTACAACACGAACTTATTTACGTGACGTATAGTCCAAAGACTGCAAGGGCAAAAGCCTGACGTCTTTGAGCATGACATCTTTGAGCATGGCGTCTTTGAGCATGATGTCTTTGAGACTTGTTTGAGTTTGACGCATTTGAGCATGACGTCTTTGAGTTTGACATATTTGCGACATTAAATCCAACACTGCTGTCTCAAGAAAATACAAGATCTAATCAACTTCAATACAACACTGCGGATGGGCCCAGCAACACTTCGGATAGGCCCCAGAACGCCACTGGATATTTTTCATGGGCCCGGATAACATTCCTACCTCACTTTAACCAATATATCTATATCTCCTTTGGCTATATTATATTAAAGGAACATTTTTAATTCTGTCAAATCCTTTCGGAAGAGATTACATAAGGAAGTGGAATGAAGAAGAATAAGATGATGATGATGATGATGATGATACAATTTAATTTTATAACTATTAGTATCTTTACAATGCATTGGAGGAAAGAATGATTGGGAAAAAAAGGGGTCGAGCAAAAATTAATACAATAGATGAGTTGAAATAAGAGTCGTAGGCCTATACAAACGTCAAAAAAGAGTAGAAGCTATAATGGATGTAAAATAGAAGAAAAGTTGGACGCCAATGATCTGCCAGAAGGCATAACATGATGAAGGATGATGGTGATCTTTATTAATTCTAACATTATCTATAAATTGTTAACATTATAACTGTGACTAAATATATACATGCGTGTTAGTTAATTAGTGTCTTTTTCTCGTACACTTCCTGTGAATGATTGCCGATCACGCTGCACATGTGGCATGCAGCACATTCACGCTGTATATGTAAACCTCCTTGTCATTCGTAATGATCAGCTTCCCGTCTTTGTACGTGATCCTTCGTGGAAATCCTCCGTCAAGCTGTTTCTTGCTCAGCAAGACCATCGACGAATTGAAGCTGGAGTCGACGAGAAGAACTTGTTCGTTGACCCAGTCGACGACGTAGACGCGACCCTGATCATCTGTGGTGATGTGCATAGGACGTACGGGCAGGTTGGGAACATCCAGGTGGAACATGTGTGAACGAAGAACCGCGCCGTCCATGGTCACCTCGCTCACACCTCTCTTCGGGCTCAAGTACCAGCCGTGGCTCAGTATGAACGTCCCAGATTCCGTCTGCTTGACGTGACGAGGTTCTTCAATCTTCCCCGCCAGCATGATGGTGTGCTCGAGGGTCGAATCGAATCCGTAGATGTCGAGTCTTTCCGGCTTGGCTCCGATCATGATGAGCCGTCCGTCTGACGTCATGGATAGCGTCTTGACGTACCAGTTGCCTGCGGTGTGGATCCACTCGGTCCAGATCTCCGACGCTTTGTTTACGCAGACTTTCCACACGCATTTCCGCAGACAGTCGTTGATGTACAGACTGGACTGCGCGGAATGCGACACGATGTCCATGAACCAGTACTCTTGATCCTGGACCTTTAACTTGATGTCGTCCATTCTTTCGTTGCTCAGTGCGTCGTACACCTGAATGCTTTTGCTCGGCTCACCGATCACGTACAGTTTCTTGTCCATCATCGTAATTCCGGTAATGTTGCAGAATCTGAGCGTGTGACAGTTCCAGTCGATTTCAAACTTCTTCAACAGCTCCAGTTTAAGCATGTCGTTTCCTGAATTCAAAACAATGCAGTGCATGCTGTGAGCAACCATCATCGTCTATTATTATCAACCATCATCGTCTATTATTGTTGCATACTGTATCAGCAGCTATCAACGTATACGTATCATCTACACAGTAGTTATGTGTAGAACAGATCAATTGAGACACTCATTTATAGTCCAGCTAGGAATTGTGAAAAAATGGCACTGGGGCTAATTAGAGTGGGTTGTACATTGAAAATGTTTCCTTCTACAAGGAAGAGGAAATTTGTTGCAAGCACCATCACGGTGATGAAACTCTACAGAGCGTATGCATAGGACATTTTAGATTTTATTGTAGCTAAGTTTTACAGCCGGATGCCCTTCCTGACGCCAAGTCTCGCTGCTCGCCTTGTCGAGCACATGGAGGAACATGGTGGGTCTATTGTAAGCCCAACACCACTAGGCTAAGACCTACACTACTGGACTGAGCCCGACACAACTGGGTTAAGCCCGACGCCACTGAGCTAAGCCTAACACTATTGGTCTAAACCTGACACCACTGGGCTATGCCTGACGCCACTGGGCTAAACCAGACGCCACTGGGCCAAGACTGACACCACTGGCTAAATCAGACACCACTGGGCTAAACCTGACACCACTGGGCTAAACCAGACACCACTGGGCTAAACCAGACGCCACTGGGCTAAATCAGACGCCACTGGGCTAAGCCCGACACCACTGGGCTAAACCAGATACCACTGGGCTCAATCAGACACCACTGGGCCATGCCAGACACCACTGGGGCCTAGGCTAAGCCCGACACCACTGGGGCCTGGGCTAAGCCCGACACCACTGGGCTAAACCAGACACTATTGGGTTAAGCCAGACACCACTGGGCTAAACCCGACACCACTAGGCTAAGCCCAACACCACTGGGCCAAACCAGACACCACTGGGCTAAGCCCAATACCACTGGGGCATGGGCTAAGCCCGACACCAATTGGCTAAGACCGGCACCACTGGGCTAAGCCAGGCACCACTAGGCTAAACCCGACACCACTGGGCTAAACCAGACACCACTGGGCTAAGCCCAACACCACTGGGCTAAACCATACACCACTGGACTAAGCCCAACACCAATGGGCTAAGCCCGACACCACTGGCCTAAACCCGACACTACTGGGCTAAACCAGACACCACTGGATCATGATGCATAAATTATCTTGTAAAATCATTGGACAGAATGGATTGTATTGCATATTTCTTGACTACATCTACATGACCTAAGTATCAACTAGCAGTTAACTTAAAAACAGTGAAGTATTAATTAATATTGCCCACACTATAAAATTACGAATTATCACACTTTTAGAAATATAATAGAATAACATTCCGTTTACAATACAAATTTAAACCAGCAGGCTATTCAACACATGTTCGCACTGTCGATTTCTTACCATAATGTTAAACGACAATAAAATCATTTCATTCCTGTAGTACCTGTATTGGTAACAGCACAATTATTATTCATACATCATTTCAATCATTATTTATTTGCATATCTGTTGGTGAATTTCATAGAAATATAATTAATGAAATTTAGTTTTAAACAGTTTTCGAAAAGAGAAAGTCAAAAGTTTTATAGAAAGCACAATTGTTTCATACCTTTTTCATCATGGTGAACAATATCTGATGCTGATGAATGAGCCGAACTATTACTGTCGCAGAGCTCTTTCTCCGAAACTCTGGATGACAACGAACTTTCATCCAATCCTCCCCCTGCAATCAGCTGAGGAGACTGTTGGTCCCCTGGAGGAGTATTTGACGCAGACGAAAGATCTGGAAATGCTGGGATTCCATTGTCAGATAGCAACTCACTCAAGTCTGGCGAGGTTTCCACTGGAGCAGAGGGAAACACCAAGGTTGATCGGACAAACTGGGATTCCAGATTTCCGAATAGTTTATCGATGTCAGTGGCCAGATTCGAAGGACGAAAGCAAAATCTGAACTCGTCAATCCGGAAATTCGTTACTTCTGTGGAAGAGAGGAGTTCATCGATTCTTTGGCAGAGGCTTGCCTTGAACTGAAGCAGATCTCTGTCTGAACCTTTCTCCTTGACTGCCTGCAAGAAACTCGCCAGTTTGAGCTGCTTCGAAATAACCTCCTTTCTTTGCTCTCGAATCTGTACCAAGTCACTGTTGTATATATCCATTTCTAACTTCTCCAGCTTCTCTCTCTCGTACTCGTACAATCTTTCTTGCAGTTTCCTCGTGTGCGTGATGATGGCTTGCTTTGCGGTCTCGGCACTTATCGTCCTGCTGTTTATTTCACGTTCAATCATGCCGATCATCTCGCGATTCTTCTTTATGACCGACTGTAGACTGGTCTGCCTGTCGTCGATTTCCTTCCTCGCTTCACTCCTGCTCGCTTGTGTGTAATAATGGCAGTTGTGTGAAGAATGTTCCACCTCACAGCACAGACGGCAGATCAGCACATCGCAGTCGTGGCACTGCACGAGAAGCTGTTCTTGTTTGTGCGTGTCGCAGTGGTGGTCCTTTCTTCTAGTCAACTCCACGAGTTCTCTGCTCACATTTGTTCCCAGGTCGATGACGGTGTGCTTGTTTGAAGCCTTGATGAACTGGTGATAACGGAGACATGTTCTGCAGAACTTCTGGTGGCATTCTCGACAGTACTTTGTTGCAAAAGAGACCGGAGCTGATGAATCGTTGTCCTGTTTGCAGACATCACAGAGTCTATCTTGAGCATTTTCATTAGAGATCCTAACGAGCTCGACGATCTTTCGCGTGAATTTATTATACGGCATTTCCTGCAAGCCGCCGGAAGGAATGTAGAAGTTTGTCTGGCAAATGGGACAGCTTGGAATACCGGTGAATGATATGCTGCTCAGACAGGCGACGCAAAATGAATCGAGGCAGGGAAGAGTGACTGGGTCAGACAACATCTTTCTGCACAATCCACACGTCGTCATCGTGTTTTCAAGGTCATTCTTGTTCTCTTCAAACGTAGGCATGCCGCCGACACGTCCCATTGGCTGGTACTGAGAGCTGTTTGAAGCTAGGAAGCTGAAATAAAACGAAGTTAAAACAAGTTAGGGGTTATTCAAATATGACGTCACGCAGGAGGGGGAGGGGGGTCGTTGAAGTGTGACAATGCATTGTCGCGAGGTGTAAAAGT
>JAQFYQ010001469.1:0-13259 GCA_034694885.1 Buchholzia appendiculata | reverse complement strand
TTGCCCTCCATCAGTTCATGAAGCATACTTTGCCTCGGTCTTCCTTGTCCTCTCCTTCCCTCAATTCTGCCTTCTATTACTTGTTTCATTAATCCCTCGCCCCTCTCATCATCAATGTTTTATATAAGTGTGTTTCAATGTAGATAACTTTCTATTCTGACAAAATGTCAAACGCGTTCCCAATGGCAGCATTAGATCTCTCTACCTACAGTTTCACTACACAGCCACACAGCTAAACAGAAATGCACATGTTGATAAATAACTAAATGTGTGTGCGTTATATTGTAATTTTGAATTTTAAGTTCAAAGTAAAATTTGTACGGATTAGATGTTAGATGCCGTTCTAGACTCTAAACTTTACACAAGAAGGAACTCAATGAGCCTATTGTAATGCCCAACCTTGTTGGGCCAAGTGTCAACAATAATAAACAAGTGTTCGACAATAATAAACAGTAGGAACATCTATGCGTTACGGTTAGCCACATACATCACGCCAATGAAATGAAAAGACAATTAGGATTTGTGTTTAAACTGAAACAATCAAATTCTGAAGAAGAAAAAAACAACCTAATTCAAATATAACTAAAATTATTGACAAAATCATGCCTTCACTAATAATAAAATATTTGAGTTAGATGTTTATACAGACCAATCAAATGCAAAACAACTCAAAGTCATCACAATGAATACGACTAACCGATTGAACTGGCTCTCGAATCTGTTATCAGCAGCGTTGCCAAGAGTGATGTGCATGCCCCTCGTGTACGCAGCCCACTTGTGTCGGCACGGCAACCACTCGTTGATGAGATACGCTTGGAACTCGGGCAGCACGCAGAACGCCACGAGTATCCGGTCGAACTCCTCGCCCGACTGACTCGCAACGAGCGCCTGGAGCAGTTCGAATGCTTCCGCTCTCCGCTCCTTCGCCACGAGACGCACGAGCTCTCTGTTCATCTCCTTCAAGACTCGCGCGACAGTGAGATGGACTTCTGCGCAGGGCAGCACTTTCTGCACGTCGTCGTCCTGCACTTTGAGCGCTTTGTCCACGATCACGACGCGCGTCTCTTTTAGCAGAACTGGATTGTGCGTAACGAGTCGGTCGAGCATCGCCGTGACAACGCTTGGTGCAGACTCGTCCTTTGATATCACGATGGCGCCGAGTTGGCCGCTCGATCCAGCAGTGGCGTCCCCGACGATGAGGATGTACAGCGCCATGCCGAACTCATTGGTACGATATGTACTGTCGATCTGTAGAGCCTGGTGAAGAATCAATAGTTTGCGCAAGTTAAACAAAGATGCCATCAAGAAAAACAAACACGAAAAACATCATACATGCAGGGTAATTATGATAAATTCAAAACACACAAGTAGTTTTGACTCAGTAGAGACATAACAGAACTACAATAAATAAATCCAAATTGATTTAACTTTGCAATCACTATATACCGGCCACGATCGAGTCATTCGCTATTTACATACAGCTACTTGAACTGTTATTGTCATATTTTATTGGGATACCATTTAATCAGAATTCAGTCTGCAAGTTTTGAGGCCACACACCTCTGATCAGCCTAGGTGTCCTCTGCATTTGCCGAAGAAATAAAGACTCAATATCAGAGGTAGCCACAATTTTTTAACCAATACAGTCGTCCTGTCTGAGAAGCAAGCTCGTACCGGGAATGGGCCGAAAGTGTCACATAAAATAAATAAACTTCATTTTATACTGGAAACACTTTACTGCTGCTGCTAAACAAAAGTAGACATTTCCATTACTTCATTAACAAGTTCAATTGCCAGTCACTGCTAATACCTCTGGGTACATTTCGATGGCTCGACGCATTGAACTCGTCTGGATGACGAGCATCATCAGCTCTGGCGTGGCGTCTCGCCTGGTCAGGACATCGACCACAGCGCCAGGATCCGACGTCTTGAGTTCCTCGATGACATCGATGGTTGATGCCCATTGGTCGGCGTTGCGCTTCGCCAAACGCGCTCTTATGTTACGAATGTCACGAATCAACAGCTGCTTGCCCATCGTCACAGCGATGTGATTCTGTAGGAAACGCTCATCGACTTGAACAGAGTTCTGAAAGAAATATAGACAGTGGTATACAACTTTCTGTCGCTATATCAAAGAAATCTAGCAATAAAACCTGAATACTATGTTGAAACTATGCCAACGTCAACACAAGACAGTGAACACTATCAAAGTAATAGTTCATGCAAGAAATCTGCTGTAAGATTGCAGTTGAAACCAGGCATTAAATAAATCTTGTCAGCAAGTAGAAGCTCACAGCTTTGAAGAACAAATCAATTTTAGAGCAGACGATGTTGGCAAAATATGCTACATCAAGAATAGCAGTACTTAGCAGTAGTAGGCTACATTTAGATGTAACGGTGGCTGCATTTAGCACGATAAGTTGTTAAGACTAGAGTCAGTGGAAGGGTTGTGAAGGAGAGGCAGGACTTAAACTGGATAATTTGGCAGCAGAAAACGGTTAAAGATGTTTGGCAATATGCAATAAAATAAACCTTGAAGAATATCTATTTATTTGCTTGAACCAAATCCAGACCATGATAATACACTGTCAAATACTGCGTCCATGGATTATAAAATAACCTGAATATGGATAATTAAACAACCTGAATAATCAGTGAATACGGATAATTAAACAACCTGAATATGGACAATTCATGAAACAGCTAATTAGTTGATCACCAAGTGAGTATGCTAAAGAAGGAAATCATTCTGTAACCATACAGCACAATATTTCTTGCACTTCATACTTGTGCAACATCATTCAAAACTGATTCGATTAAGAACAAAGTTCATACGGACGTCAATAAATGCAGAATCATCTCATTACGAATCTAGAACTGCCTAAAAAGATCATCTACAATATAAACACCACGAAAAGATAACACAAACCATTAAGTGGTCGACAGAGCGCAGTTCAGAGGCAGTCAGTCGCCGGTTCTGTGGCAACATGCGATTAGCGATAGGGTCAAGGCCGTGGTTGTGGTCCAGCACAAGCTTGATGACTTCCAGCCAGCAATAGCCATCCTTCTTCCTCGCAGCCAGCTGCACGAACACCGGACAGTTGGTCTTGAAAGAACTGCGCACACAGCATCAATATGGCATATATCTTCTCCACATTACATCATCATGCACATAATTCGCAAAAACAAGAAGATGTGTGATACTATAGAATACAAGACAATCTTGAATGTTTGCAGGTGTTGTCAAATAATACAGCTCCAAGTAAATCATGGAAAATAAAACAGATAATTGGCCTACTCTGTAGTCTATGATGATATGACACAAAGTTCAATTAAGTACATCCTTGCAGTCTAACACAAAACTGGCTTGGCAAGGAGAAGCAAGGATTGTGGCAAGGAGAGACGAACTGCTGAAACATGTGATATAGAAAAGAGTAATTGGCAAGAGAAGGATAGGAAGGCCAAGGATGAGTAATTCAGATAATGTTTTAATACTTATTTTTGTTGAATACGGATTATTCAGACTGCGATCCTGGGCGGCACGGGGACGGGAGGGCAGGGGAGGGGGAGGGGGGGCAGCGGGGTAGCACGCTCTACGAACCCAAAAGTATGCTATATATAGTACATAAGTATGATAGTAATGACAGTAAACTCCAGCTTGCAAAATATATATATATGACCGGAGTTATAATCAGGACCCTATCCAGAAATTCATCTGGGGATGGGGTTGACAAGTGAAAAAAATTCAGACGAGCAACAATTTACGAACAAATTTCTAAATGTTCAACTCAAAAACACCTCTTATATCCAGTCCTTGCAACAATCTATTTACAATACAGCGACTGAAATACCTCTGCCTATTTCGTAACCCCAGACTAGGTCTGCTCTTTCTGTGATGACCCTGTCCATATTTGACGCATGTGTACTTCAAGTATGCGTACTTGAGGCAGGCGTGATACCTCGCAGACTTGGCGCTCAGCTTTCTGTTCGTTTTCTCTATCGTCCTACAGTTCTCGATCACAAATGTCTGATGAGTTCTCATCGAGTAATCCTTAACGAAGGCGGCCAGTGTTGCGTAGCTGTCGAACTTGAGGCCGACACGAAAAGACGTCGCCGTCGCCATCTGTACAACAACAAGAACAAGGTATTCATAAATAATATCAACCTTGTGCACACAAATAACAAAAGAGATTAGACGGGATTGTGATGATGGCGATTCTCCAAGGTCTACAAGTTGCTCAGTGAGATAAGAGAATGATAAGAGAATTGCATAAGCAGCTTTAGGCAGCAGTAATTAGCATCTCTGATCGGGTGAATTATCACCACCTCCAAAGACTAGCATAGTCATGGTATCGCTCTGCCAATTAAATTGAATTACCATGCATGTGCTATCAACATTTATTTTAAAAGATGGCACAATGTCAGGATTATATATGTTATGAAATATATTTTATAAACCTCACTCATGTCACTCTATCCTACAGTATTTCAGTTCATAGCGGAAGCTCGAACTTTCAATCTGTTCACGCATGAGATTACGCGAAGTCAAAATTACGACTTGAGAATAATTGTAAAAACGATGATTGTCAAGTTCTAGGACTGGAAATGGACCAACTCTGATGCACATGAAACCTACAGCCAAATGGTCAAGTAATATCAAAATTTCAGGTGTCTAGGCTATCGAGTATCAAGAATCAACACTTTTGGTGGACAACTGTTGTGAGAAGCATAGGCAACGCGTATCCGGGGCATGGGGCTTAGCCCCCAAATATGTTTCCACCATTTGTTGGTGCTACCCCCCCCCCACTGGTCAAATTCTTTTTAGAGTGGCGCTACCCTCCACGCGTCAATTTTATTCGGTGTGCATTACCCCCGCTCGTCCCAAAAATTTGGTGCGCCGCTACCCCACCCCGCTCGTAAAATATGTGTGCGCTGCTACATTATTAATTCCCCAGCTCGTTGGAAATTTTTCAAGCCCCTCTCAAACCAAAATATCTGGCGCCGCCTATGGTGAGAAGAGTAGGAACAGGATTTTAATGAACCAAATAAGTATTAATTATAAGAGAAACAATAGCAAAATTAGCGAATATATCACTCATGCAACAATGAATAAACACTGTACGATTTGGAAAATCTACAATACAAGCATTATAACATAACATAATGGGTATTAATGGGGGTTGTATGGATGTTCGTGATCCTCTATGTCCACATCCCTGCTCTTAACTAAGCGATTAAATATTATCAAACAATGATAATTTGCCAATACAAATGTACGCTAGCAGTTAAACATGCTTCGCAATTGTACAATACTTCTTCACGCTTCCAAAATTTGTTTAGAGCCTTCATAGAGCTATCGACAGATCGTGCACATGCAACATAGTCGGGCATGGAGTTCCATAAATAGTTTATTACTCTACTGCAGAATGAATATTTTCAGAGACCATACTTAAATCTTACAAAAAGTAATTTAAACGAGTTGCCTAGGGTTTGAGTATCACAATTCCTTCTTAGAAAGGGTACAGTTACTGTTGGATCGTAGAGATGTCTTTATAGCTTTCACCTTTACAACCCTGCCCTGCACCATATGAGTACCCCTTTTTGCACATCTATATCTTCAATCAAATATATTTAATGTGGAGTTCATATTGAATGTGCAAATTACAGATGGCTCCTTACCAGATGTTTATACCATAGTAAGAACATTTATAGGCATATGCTGATATGCATTATAATTTATATGCATATGAAACTTGGCCACTAATGTAAAATGAAACATAATTTAAAACATGGACACGAAAAAGGACGGGGGAGGACAGCTGGCAGGACGAGCAGACAAACCAAGCAATATTGAAAATATTAAAAAGTAAAAATATTATTAATATAAATAAATAAATAAAATCTCTGCAATAAACACAACGCTACTATTCAGCGCTGCGGTGTCACACATAAAATTTGAAATGAAAGTGAAATGTTTTTCTTTTATACTTTTGTCTGTTTTCAATAGGAACAATGGAAATCAATCCGTCATGAGACTCAGGGCTTCATTCATGAGAATGACATGATCCGAATGCGAGACAGGTCATTCGAATAAAGTCTACCGTTGCTTTATTTATGGTTTATTAGGAAATTCATTTAAGCTTTCTCTTTTTTGTTCAAGAGTTGTTGGTATGTGGAATGCTTTGCCGGAGAACGTTGCTTCAGAATCAGTAAATAGCTTCAAAAATGGTTTAGACAAATTTTGGCTCCAGAAGGACGTGTATTACGATTATAAAGCTAAGATTACTGGAAGTATTAGTTAAGCAAATTGTGTGTGTTTATTTTGTATCATATATGTTGTAATAATGATGATATGGACAAAGAGGCGCCTTAATGCCTACGTCCAAATTACACGTTACTTTACTTTACTTTACTTTAGTGTGTTACATCGCTCCTTCAGCGCTCGGTCTCGAGATCTGGTGTAATCTGATTCAGCGCTCAGTCTCTGATGTAATCTCTCCTGATTCAGCGGCGGAATGAGCACTCATCACTCAGTCTCTGGACATCCCCAAAGTTTGACGTGTGTACTTTAGTCTTGTTAAAGTTCTTCAATGTTTTGTAAATAATAAATAATAATAAATAAATAAATATATAAAGAATAATAAAAACTAAAGAAAATTATATAAAACAATATGTAATAGAAAAGGTGCGGAATGGAGTGCTCACAACACCATGCCTAATCACGCCGCCGACCAATGAAAACTATTCTTTAACGTACGACAAATTAAACATTTCTTACAGTGGTTTTATATAGCCTACTTATTAATTAAAATGTGTTCTTCTTTTAATGTGTTCTTTTTATTTTATTATTAATGTAGTTTCTAATGCGGTGACACTATTTCTATTCGCCGTCAGTGTTCCAGGGTTGCGGTTAGGGGGTTAGGTTAGGGTAAGAAGCTCAGTGTGTGTTCTGTTATCGCAAGTCATTCCTTGCCCACTACCGCATTTACATCAAATTTTGCCGGCGAATTTAAGATGCGGATTGCGGCAATGCGGAATTTGTTAACACCTAGCTGTAGAATTTTGTACGCTCGTGAAGTTATCACTACATTCGTTATTACATTCATCAACACGTTCATCGGGAGGGCCGTTCCAGATTATTTACATATAAATTACATTGTAATTAATGAATTATCATGTCAATAATCGTGTAAATTATTTAATTATCATGTAAATTATCGTATTTGATGAATGTGGTCACGAATGTGGTCATGAATGTGGTAACAACATGACGAACGTGATTTTTTGCTGATCGACCCGATTTTAGAAATTCCGCCCTTGTAAGAATGAAAAGTTTAGAAATATATTAATTACAATATTTATGCCTGATCATAGCAGTGTTTTAATATTCTGTTGAGTTGTTGTTGTTATTGAAGCTTTGAAATAATCGGCGAGTTGTTAATATTTAGTGTTGTTGAGGCTCAGCCATGTTATTTGTTTCATTATAATCACTCATTTTGAATAGAGTGATCAATATTCATGAAGAACTGCATGACGCATGCCTTGTTTGAATCTTTATTGAGCTCATATTATACTTCCTACTTATTATTACAATTTTTGTCATTCAGATCATTGCGGCTAAATGCACTAATAGTTATTGATTATCAATAAGTGTTTGTGTAGGTATTCACCAGATGGCGTGCATAATGAAGAGGTCGTGTAGAGTAAAGCCAGTCAGTTCGGTGACATCAGAGACCTGTATGCGAAGATGCCTTGGCGTCTGCGACCTGATTGTCATCGGAGTCGGAAGCATGGTCGGATCAGGCATCTATATCATGACCGGTATCGCAGTGAAAAATCAAGCTGGTATGCCGCTCTCTTTATTGGATCATCATTACTATTATCATCATCATCATCATAGTCTGTATATCATCATTATCATCATTATCATCATCATTATCATCATAGTATGCATGTAAACATATAATAGTTTTTTAGTTGTTGATAAATTTGTAAGGCTTAATGAGAATGTATTGTAAAGCCTATGTTTACAATTTGATCACTGCTACTATGGCACGTTTGATTTATTTGAAAATGTTCGAAAACGTTTACTTGTGTGTATTAGGGCTTTTAGATTTATGACTGACATTATTGTTTCTGTATATGTCAAAGTGTGTATGAGAGAGCATGAATATGTGATTACATCTGTTTGTCTATATGAAAGTGTTCATATGTATAATGCACACGCACGTGCATGTTAGTGTGAGTAGATTTGTACGTGTGAATGTGAGTTTAAGTATATATATGTTTATGTATGGGTATTTTCTATTATTTAAACCAATAATTAAGATATCAATTTATACATTATAAATTGGCTATCGGCTTATGTAATGTCTGCCGGCTTTTATGTAATGTTAATCACATTTTAAGACTATGGATTGTGGCTTGCAGTAAGTTATTATTGATAGAGTCTCAAAGTGTGTTTGATATTGTGGTAAATTCTGAGACACCATTTGTGTAACATTGTTTCAGTGTTTAATACCGTGTTGAGTCTGACGACCATTGACTGACTTGGTTGCTTGTGGTTTCAGGTCCGAGCGTTATTCTGTCGTTTCTCATAGCCGCTCTGATAGTTCTTCTCGTTGCAATGTGCTTCATTGAACTCTCGTCCCGGCTTCACAAGACCGGCTCTACCTATCTCTACATATACCTGACTATCGGAGAACTGCCGGCTTTTATAACCGGCTTGTGCCTGCTCACCCGTAAGCGGCTATTCTGACTAAGCTCTGATAACTTTACTAATGTTTTTTATTTATATTTTATTTGCACTTCATTTTTGTATTTTGCACGCATCTTGAGGTGTTGATGCATGATAATTCTGTAGTGTGACAGGACTGGAGCACTACTCATATGTTGATGATGATGATGATGATGATAGTACTCTGTCCGAAGACAGGTCCTGGCGATGGCTATTTGTCTTGCGTATTACTACACATGACTTTTATGACCGATCCACTAGGCCAGATGAGCACTGGTGGGCGGTCAAAGGTCCTTCCCGTACAGGCAATGGGGTGTTAAAAATTTGCCCAGGTTTGCTACAGAACACAATCAGTCGTTGCAGGGAGGCGAATCCTCTACCTCCTCGTTGCAAGGCGTGAACACTAACGACTGACCTATTCGGTCACTTCAGTCACTCATATGTTACGCGTGAGAAATGGATTCACTTTAAGCTATAGGCAAATTAATTTGGGTATTGTTCAGACTATGATTGGCTTATTCCTTTTTTAGTCATGACCGAGCGTTTAGAATCATATCTACAAAAATGTTTGCTAATTGCTCCATGTACTGTAATAGTTTGTTTATGAGCTCTGCAAGTGAAAGTGTATCTATTGTAATAATTGGGTATTATCTGTTATCGCACGTCACCCAGTTCCAGGTACCGTATTGATGCCAAATTTTTGCTTTTGTGTTAACTATTCTTTTTCCTGTATATGTTAGAAAATGTTCTCTTGGCGTTTTCTAGCTATTCAGGTTTACAGTTTTCGTCTTCATACGAACGTGAAAGAAAATAGTTAACTGTTACCCCTAACCCGTACCCTACTTTGAACCCTATAATCTCTGTCTTGAACCCTATGAACCCTACTTTGGCACCCTGTAAAAACAACTTTATCAACTGAGTTTGGATATGAGAAAAATTCAAACTAGAATATCTATAAAAAACGGTACGAGCTACAGAGCCCATTTTTCTACCATAGATAGGAAATAGTGTATTTAACATGTAAGTCAAATTTGGTGTCAATCCGATAGCGGGAACCGGGTGATGTGCAATAACTAACAACACAAAAAAATTGAGCTGCTAGAACCGCAATATTCGGGGGTTTTTGAACATGAAAACAGAATAAATATGTGAATGTAAGCTGATATAATGGGAACGTGTAATATGGGAATATGCATACATTTAAATACAAATTGATTATTGTCAACGAATGTGAGCATGAATATTTACAAAATAATATTTAATAACATGATAACTATGTTTTCAAAATGTTTGAAATATATACACATGGCATGATGAATAAATAATCGTGTTTAATTCATGTTGTACTTTGTTCATAGTGTCATTGTTCGGATCGGCCATCAATGCCAGAGCTGTGACTTTCTACACGAACGCAATGCTGAACAATTCGATCGCTGAATTCTCGCAAGTTCATCTCGCTTCGTGGACTGTTGGACCTCCTATCGCACGGTTAGCACGCTTAGAGATGTTAGATGTGATGATAGATAGATGTGATGATAGATAGATGTGATGATAGATGTGATGATAGATAGATGTGATGATAGATAGATGAGATGATAGATGTGATGATAGATAGATGAGATGATAGATGTGATGATAGATGTGATGATAGATGTGATGATAGATGTGATGATAGATGATGAGAGATATATTTAGACAATAATTTTTTCGATTTGTTTATGTTAATATGTTTTTATGTTCAATATGAAAAGTTAGTGACAGCTAAGAGTTGATTGGTAAGAGTGTAGAGACATTTGATTGAAAACGATTCAATTAATGGAGATTAGATTTCGAAGGATTTAGTTTTAGTAGATTTAGACAGATTGTATGTAGTAAGATTAGATTTAGAGAGTTTAGATTAAGACTTTATTTAGATTGTTGTATTTCTATTTATAATATTAAATAAGATCATATAATATTGAATACAATATAATAATAATAATTGACAAAGTCATTACTGTGTGTATAATATTATAAATTGTGCTGTTATTGATTGTCATATGTTATAAATGTAATTATCACATCGTCTTTGTTTTTTGTTTGTTTTTGTTTTACATTGCAACCTGTCTCTAATGTTGCTTGCAGGTATCCTGATCTTCTGGCCGTGGCTGTCATCATCGTCGTCACTGCTGTTGTCGCTTGCGGCGTTCAGTGTTCGGCAAAATTTTCTACCGTCTTCGTCATCGTCAATATTGCTATTCTCGTCTTCATCATCATCTGCTCGTTCATCTTTGGCGACCTGAACAACTGGATTCCTTACGACTACTCTGTGCGCAACATGACGACGGAACATTCCAACGGAAGTATTCCTGCTAACGTTACAGCCACGGAGATTTCCGGGTGGGAGGAGTTTGCTCCGTACGGATGGATCGGGGTTGTCCAGGCGGCGTCGACTTGCTTCTGGGCGTTCTCCGGATTTGAGATGATCACGTGCGCTGTGGAGGAATCACGGAATCCACGACGTGACATCCCGACGGCTATCTGCTCAGCTCTGACCATTGTAACAGTGCTCTACGTCAGCTCAACGACGGCTCTCACCCTATTGGTCCCTCGGGTGGATATCGATGTGGAAGCTCCGTTCTCTTCGGCCCTCTCCCACGTGGGGCTCGTCTGGGGACACTACGTCGTGTCCGTCGGAACCCTGTGTGGGTTCGTGACCGCATTGCTGTTGAATCTTTACGGGTTTGCGAGGTTGGCTCTTGCAATCTCCTCCGATGGATTACTGCCGGCGTTCTTTGCCAGAGTTCCGGAACGGACCGGGGTACCGACGCTGTCTGTGATTGTGTGCGGGATTGCGGCGTCCATCATGGCGTTCTGTCTCGACATTGCGAATCTAGTCAGCTTCTCTGTGAATCTTATCCTATTGTCGTACACTTTTGTCTGCATCTCTACGGTTATCTTGAGATATCGTCCGAACAACGACGCACTTAACAGCGGACAGCAGTATAACATCATTTCCGATAGGAATTCAAACTGCGTGGATTGTACTTCGAAGAGCAACGCAAATAAAGCTCAACATTGTCATGACAATGTTATGTTTGACTGCGATCTCGTCGTTGACGATGAACACGTGGAAACGCTTGAAAAACTGCCGGTTTTGAGCAGTGAGCAAATATCAATCAAGCCCACTATGAACAATAATCAGACGGATGCGAAGCTGACGACGACTTTATATCTCCGCAAGTCGTTTTCATTCCTCGATTGCATCGTGTTGAGAAATGGGAAATGTGTTCAGCTGGCTCTCGTGCTCTTGGTGCTGGGTGTGTTGGGTTTGGCGCTGGCCGTCGTCTACGGCATTATTCCACTGGAGAACGGGGTGTGGTGGGAAGTTCTCATCGTGACTGTGTTTGCCGCTTTCGTTCTCATCTCGGTCGCTGTTATTGCAGTTCATCGACAGAATTCACCCGATGGTGCAAGTTTACAGGTTCGTTTCAACAGTACTCTCCAGTCCTTATAATATTTGAAGATTACTTGTTATGATTGATTTGTGTAATACTTTGATAATGCTCCTATTTATTCCTATCAATGCAGCCCCTGGTGCTGACGTGCCAATACAAACAAAACCAACAAACAAACAAATTCTCTTAGGCAAGGGACAGAGGTAGGAAGACTTTGGATGTAGTGTGTGCATTCTGACTTGAAGCGATTGAAATGGAACAGGTATGTGATTCATGGAAGAGGTGCCATTGATGGAAACATATTTTATAAGCCTTGTTGACGACGAAGACTGACGAGATGAGGATGATGATTCGAGTGCACGACATGTATCTTATGACTGTGATTTACGGAAGATGTGTCATTGATGGAAACACATTTCCATGTGTTGTTGTTGACGAAGACTGACGAGATGATCATGACAATTCAAGGGAACGACATGTATCTTATGACTGTGATTTGTGGGAAAAGGTCATTGATACAAGCATATTTTATAAGCCCTTCTGACAGCGAAGATGTATAATTTCGTGGTGGGAAATTGATCATCATCATCTTCCTTTGGCTTGTTTCCGTGATAGAGTAGATTAAATGTCATTAGGGTTTCTTTCATCATAACACAACAAATATATATTTATGCATGCAGATCATGAAGGAAGAGATTTATTTGTCTAGTAGGCCTATTCTTTATCTATGATATTATGTTTGTTTTTGTTCAGATACCGTGTGTGCCACTAATCCCTTCCGCTGCGATTCTCTGCTGTCTTATGCTACTGGTCGCCAACTCATCAAGCTCCAGCTGGATCGGTACTGGCGTCATGCTCGTTATAGGTGAAGCTATATTTTCTAAATTAATTTTTATTGTTTCTAGTCATTTAGGGCCTAGTTTGCAATACTTTTGATTGGTTTTAGTTTGTCATGTTGAGTCTACACAGGGGAGGTTCCTCTTGATCATGCACATTGAATGCTGAAAGTGATTGATTGATTGATTGATTGATTGATTGATTGATTGATTGATTGATCGATCGATCGATCGATCGATCGATCGATC